>CM046377.1:37338214-37504858 GCA_025413485.1 Ficus microcarpa
ATAGTTTGCGAACTTTCCTTTGCGTCGCCTGCTTTGGTCTCCCGTAGCACCGAGAGATTGAGCTCGTCTAGGCACCGCAGGACATTTTTTAGCTTGTCGTCGGTATACAGATCTCATACGCTAACTTTTGTTTTGTTTCAAAGATAGAAGGATGAATAGAGTTGGAAGGATGTGAAGATGTGACAACGGAAATGATTATAAAAACCTTTAAAATTGATCTAATATATATTTTTTATTTTGCTAACTGTTATTAATTTTTTTTTAGAAGGTAAAGTAATCATTTTAAGTTTGAACTTGATGGATTTAATAGATCCTTCTAATACTTGAAGGAGTAATTTATGTAGGCTCCGATCGAGAAGTTATCCCTCATCCCTTCTGTTAAACCAATATGTGATTGCATATTTACCATGAGCAGTGATTTTTAATTAGAGTAATTGGTTCAGATAGTCTCTGAATTCTTTAAAAGGTAACAGTTTGATCCCTATTTTATATATTTTTTTATTTTTTTATTTTTATGTTTGCCAAGATGACCCTAAAGTCTTAAAATGTTGACCACTATAGTCTTTTTTATCCAATTTCGTTAATTTTTAATAGAATAAGAGGCAATTTTAGTAATTTATTAATAATTAATTTTAAAAATTTATCTCTCTCTGTCTCTCTCCTTGAAACCAAAGCCTAGATCTGGGGCCAAGATCAAAACTGAAGGTAGGGCAAGCTAGACTCTTTTTTTTGGGGGGGCGGGGGGGGGCAGTGGTTAAAGATAGAAAGAGACACCCTAGATATGGGTTGTTGAGAGGGAAAGAGATATTGAAGGGTATTTTAGTCATTTCAAAAAATCATTTGAGCAAGATTCTGTTAGAAATTTAATGGAATTGGACGGAAAGGATTGAAACAACCAAGAAACTAGAAGTTTAAGGTTATCTCGGCTCAAAAAAAAAAAAGGACCAAACCGTTACTTTCGAAAGAATTTAGAGATTATTTAGGTCAATTACTCCTTTTAATTAATTGGTTTTCAGCTCTAAACATTGAATACAAAAGGTGATGACCACTAACCTCTGACCATATATATATATATGTATGTATATATGTCTATATGAAAAATACTGGCAAACATGTAAATTGTAATATCGGTATGACAGAATTTTCTAAAAGTTACTTTTGACTATTTAGATTTGAAAACAATATCTGAAAGTGTCTGGATAATCTATCTTAAGTGCTTTTAGTGTCTAGAAGAGCTTTCTGTCAAATCTAAAACTTGTGACATCTGGTAAAAACTCTTTTAAATAAATTTTAAAAAAATTATAACAAAGTTTAAGTTAAGCATTAGAAACTTCATTTTAATATTTTTCTTTAGTTACTATAAAATTTAAAAATCATTTTGATCTCGTAAACTTTTTAATTTCAAATGCTTATTAAGAAGTCACAATTTTAATTTTTCTTTTTCTATTAATTAAAAACAAAAGGAAAAACTATCAAATGGACTCAATAAGAGACAGTCGTACAGAAAATAAGTCTTTGCATTATTTAAATATCTTTTCACATATAGGAGGCTAGGCTAAATTGAAAACAAAGTAAGTGGACAATTCCTTTCTAAATCAACATGGTCCCTATACCGACAGAGAGGCAGCACTGGCTGGAGTGGAAGCACTGCGGATATATATATATATATATATATATATATATATATCGGCAGAACTCAGAAGGTTTGCAATATTATTGCAACCACAACCTTGTATATATATGACCAAAAACTGTAGCTTACTATATATGGCACTACTTGTAGACTTAATTAGAACATACACACACATATATATATAGATATATATATATATATATAATAAACATGTCACGAGTAGTACTGTTAGCAAATAATGAGGGAGAGAAAAAGGGGAAGCGCGCATGGCCCAATTTATAACTTATAAATTGGGTTTTGATTGGTACATGATCAGTATTCAGTACCAGATTTCCTCATGAGCACGTACTGTACAGTGTACAAAATGTCTTTTTCCTTTCTGGGCTTTGCTGGCTCTCTCCTTTGGCTATTTTCCATGACGAAAGAGAAGTTACACTTTGAAAGAAATTTGACCAACCACCAAATCACTTGCTTTCATTCTTTGCGTCCCAAAACAATCATAATTAAGCTTGCTCAACAATATTAGAGCAGTTAATGATTTTTTTTTTTTTACCACTAACATATATACACACAAGCGGTTTTTTTTTTTTTTTTTTGGGATAATTTGGCAGTTTTTTTAATTTATTTGTAAATTGGGATGAGATTTTTAAACTCTATTATTTTTTAATTTGGATGATCACATGTGAAATTACTGTTAAGTTATATTTGGAATCACATTTTATAGTTTTTGGAAATTATGGAAATGAAGTTTTTTTTATTTAATCCTATTGAATACGTTAATACATGAACGTTGGGAAACATGGCTAGTTTGACATTGTTGAGCTGTGAAAAATCTTTGTTGTAGGTATAAGTTTGGTAAATTTTTTTCTTCAAATTTTTTGTGAATACCAAAAGCGAAATTTTAGGTGTTTGTTGTGTTCAAAAGTAACTCCTAACATACTTCTCAAACTCCATTGAACAGAAATAAGGTGTATCAGGCACCTCCGACATTGTTGATTCTTAAAGAATCTAAAACATCCTCCAAAAGCAATGTGAAACGTGTCATATAGCTTAGGCTGCTTAGCTAATTATTGTATTAATATCAGTAGGCATGTAGTTATCTACTGTTGCCAATGTCGTCGAAAGAAGCAAAATTTGATCCACGGATTTTTAATCCAAGCGTGGCTAGTTTGCTTGCAGAAGTTCAAGCCCATGCGAGTAGTTGGAATTTGCAAAATATGAAATTCACAGTCGGAGACAGTTCGAACTTCAAATCATGTGTTGATAATAATGCATTAAGATTCTAATTTTTTATCTTACAACAAAATCAGATATTTGAAATTATCGATAAGTTATATCTGCGACCACTGTAAAAAAGGATGTCGAAGATTGAATTCTTACTAGTCTACCTAAGCTCTCGTGGGTATTACAAGTACACAAGAGTAACCGTGAAAAATGAAAAAAGAAAATTTAAGGAATTCTTTTAGTTAGTTGGTGTACATTCAAAAGAAAAATAATAGTGCAAGAGGTAGGCAGTGCAGATATATCTGTTTTTGTTGCAACGTGGAAACGAGTCTTTGATTTGCAGCAAAATAATGCAAGCAAGGTTGACGCGAAAGGTGGTCATTAATGTCATAAATAATTAGGTGGGATTTTAGTAATTTCAATTTAATTAGTAATTACTAATAAATATAAATGAAATAAGCACCCATTAATAGACGCAAATAAAGCATCTGCCGCAAAGGTGAAAAGTGACGTTGATTTACTGCCAGTTTCCTACTTTTAAACTCAACAGCATAGCTTGGTCCTCCTCCACGCCATTAATTCAACGTTCTCTGCTTCTTCCTTAAAAAAGACAACTTTAGTTGACAATGTTAATTACTTGAGGTTTCATGTCTTTTGAAAGTTAAATATGATATATCAAAATCATATTTAAATAATTAAGTGTTCAAAACAGACAAAATTTTACACGTGTTCAAAACAGAATCAAATCCAAAGGTATTTTACTCTATAGTAAAATCTATCTTGTTCATTTGTAACGCCTTAAACAGATCTGGTTTAAACCATAAGTGTGTGTTTGCATCATGTCAAAACTGCTTATGGCAAAATTTAGAGACTGGTTTGGAACGAAGTTTTTAAGTTAGAGTTTGTTGACTTTTTAAAAATTAATTAAAATTTTGTTAATATTTCAGAAGAAGACAAAAACTAAGTTGAAATTTTTATATCCAAATCTGATGTCTAAATGCAAGATTAATCATTAACTTTATACTTGGAAAAAAGATGTATTGTTAAACTACTAACTGATTAACTACCAAGGTTTATGCTATATTCAGCGGATTGGAGGGAAGAGATTTGGGTAGAAGCTTTTGTTTAAAAACATAAACGCGTTTTTATTGTGTTTTTATTTCCCGCAAAAAATATACATGTATATAATAATAAAATAAATGTAGATATATTCATATGTTAGGATTTCCATTTGAATACTTTGAAAATCTATCAGCTATATATGCCTTGTATGTTTGTAATGTATACATATATATAAACACCATATCTTGAGAGCCAGTATACGGCTGGATACGATCCTTCCCATGGGAGATCAAGACAACCAAATTTAATTAATTTAAAGCATAATGAAGTTCAAAGAAAAGGGTTCTGCATAAAGACGAAGACCCTTTTTTTTTTTTTTTTTTTTCCTCACAAAATTAAAGCGAGGTTGGGGAATGTTCGGTTCAAGACATCGATCAACATCCATATAAACAAGCAAGTCTTGAACTTTACATACACACACACACGCACACACACTAGATTAAACCCTTTTTTTTTTCTAAACCTAAATATCATATATTTAGCGAAAGCCCTATACCTTAATTAGACAGACATGAAAATCACTCAAAACCATGGATCAAGCTCAACCGGGCCCCAATTCAGGACTCTCGCCAGCCATTCATCATCAAGCTCCTCTCCAAGATCACAGCCGTCCATTCTCCCCTTCCCAAATCTCTTCTTCTGATAATCAACCTCACGATCACCACCACCACCACCACCGCCGCCACCATCAACCTCCGGCCCTCCACAGTAGTAATACCCATTCTCCACCTGGCCCCACCAAAACCCTCTTCCGCCCTCCGGCGCCGAACCCACATTCCCGCCGGCGAACTCGATTCCGGCCATCACCGTCGACGCCGAGTCCGAGACCGACGCTCCGCAGCTCTCGCCCCCGGCATCTCCCGCCGGAAACGACGCCGCGTCGGGCGGCGCCGCCGAGTAAAGCTCTCGGTAAAGCTCTTGCATGAACTCCTCGACCTTTTCTTCTTTGATGGGAACCTCCGGCGATAGGGCCAGTACGGCGTCGTCTTGCTCCGTCAGCAGCCTATCAAACTCCGCCGGAGACTTTGGGTCTGCTTCCATGGAAATGGGCCGTAGAGAGAGAGAGAGAGAGATGAAGAGTTTTGAAGAAATGGAAGCAGAGGAGACAGAGACGGAGTAAACGGGGTATAAAGGAACCAAAAAACTGTTGAGAAAGTAAGTGCTACGTGAGCAGGGATTTACTGCCACGTAGGATAGTGGTTGGTGCGGGATGACGTGTCGAATTGATGTCGTCGTAGTAACTGAGGAATAGGCGGGGGGGGGGGTAGTACAGGCCAAAAAGTACGGTCAGGAGTCAGTTTTAAAGGAGAAAGGACAAAGGAGGTGGGAAGAGTTTTGAATACTTTTTGAGTCAAATATAATTCTCGTTCTGCACCGTTCGATCATTTCGCCGTATTTTATGTTTTTAGATAATCCAACGGTTTATACACTGACTACGCGTAAAACGTGCGATGAGCAATCTCGTATAAAACCGCACGAGGTTTTTTTTATTTTCTGAAAACAAAAACACAGTTTTTATTGCTTTGACCAAAGTGTCTTTTTTTTTTTTTTTTGTCGAAATATTAATAAAAATTATAATTAATTTTTTAAAAATCAATCAATTTTAATTTAAAAATTTTATTTCTATCTGGTAAATCAACATATGTTAAGACTTCTGCCTCTTAGGTTCCAAATTCAAACACGGCAACGGGACGTTTATTGATAGCAAAGAAGAAAACAACAAAATACAAGAAGATCAGAAGTTTTATTAATGACAAGGGTCAAGTGCAAATTGCATTAATGATAATCAATATTGCAAAATTAAACGCCTTATTTTAGGACCTGTTTGAGAGATGTATTAGAGATAGAGTTTTAGAGATATTCGGATTGAAATTGAGATAAGTTATGAAAACATGTGCCCTATATTTGAATAACATATTCAACTAAATTGGAAAACTTTTGGACGAAAAATGTTTTTTTTTTTTTTTCAACTTTTTCAGTTATTATCTCATTATATAAAAGAAAAACTATCTCATTTTCAGACTTATTTTATACCGTTCCCTTTTAGAAAAAGAAAAGAAATATTTTTAAAATATTATTGCAATGCATTATTCCCAACATCATTTTTTTCTCATTCCAAACAACGTTTTGTTTTCAAAATTTTTTTTACACATCCAAATAATATTTTATTATCACAATGAAAAGACTTCCTCATTTAAAATAAGAAAATTTTTCTTTTAAAAATGAACTTGTAATCCAAACGGAGCTTATGGTTTGTTGAAAAAACTATTTGAAGTGAAAAAGTGTAAAAACTTAAAAATATATTTTAGAAATATATCAATATGGATCTTATGTTATTCCTTTCGAAATTCTATACAATTTAAAAAAACAAAATAATCTTATTTGGATTTGAAATAACAAAATTATGGACTTTTAAAATATATTGTAGATATTTGAAAATATAAATAGTGTATTGAAGAAAATGTTTACAAAAAAAAAAAAAAAAAATTGTGTTTGAAAAACTCCCCCAAAACAACCTCTTATTCCTTTCTTTTTTGAAGTATATAGTACACGATTTATTAACAATTTAATTATTTTTTAACGATTTCATCCACGAATAAACATGTTTAAAATATGCATTGCACTCCAAATCATAATCAAACTCTTGAAATTTATCTGATAGCTGGTTTAAAAACAATAAAAAATAAAAACTCTTTTATCGGTTGAGTAAAACAACTTGTGCTATCATAAATTTTTCCAAAAACAACAATAAAAAGCCGTAACCATGACTAGGAAACTATCAAGCAACGGGAAGTCGAGAATAACATAAAACCTAATTGAACAATCTGCCAGAAGCTATACTTATAATTTAGGATTTAAATTTAAAAGTGCATGTCGAAAACGACATACCGTTTGAATGTCAAAATGTCCAGAGAAAATTCAAAATAGGATAATAGAATTTATCATTTTAAAATTATTGCAGAATTTAAAATGTTATGACTAAACACAACTTAAAAATGTGAGTTCAAAGATAATTTGTGAAACAGGACTTAAACTAAATAATAAAAGTAAAAACCCAAAAATACGCTTGAGTGTCCCTCTCCTCTCTTTATCTCTTCTCTTTCCTCTCTCTCATTTGTTCGTCTGTGTTTCTCTCCTCGTCGGTCAGAAATCACGACAACGATGGCGACGGTGTGGGGACCAGAACGGCGACGTGAATCAGGATCATGTCAGTGTTGTGATCTTCAGCATCGATGTTGCAATGGATCTCGTAGTGGAGATCACAATTTGGAGGAGGCCGGGACGAATCTCGCTCAGGAGATCACGATTCAGACGGGTCACAAATGATCTCGCCGTGGAGATCGCAATCCAAGGAGGTCGAGACAGATGCTCGCGATCTCAAGGCTGTTGTTGTCAAAGTCCTCGTTGTTGTGTTTGTTTGTTCATCGCCGCCGAAATCGCAAGGAAAATCGCGAGCCCTCGCTGCAATTGTGAGGAAAATTGCCGAAAATTGTGACCTTTTGCCGTGTAAGCCGTCCTCGTTTTCGTGGACACAGGATCTCCGGCCACCTCCCGATGGTTTCTTCGACGGCTGTCGAATCTTTTGTCTTCTCTGGTGGTCACGGTTTTTTTGGGTGGATTTATAAGTTTTAATAAAATATGGGTTTATCATTAATTAATAATATATGTATAATTCTTTAAAAAGGAAAAAAAATTCGTAAATCAATTTATTTCCAAATTAAGTATCGGTATTTCCCTTTAGCTAAATTTAAGTTATTTCCTTTTTTTTTTTCTTTATATAGTGGAGAATACAAAAGACAAATTTACTGTTTACAAAGTAAAAAGCAGTAAATAAATATATTTCCACATAACTATTTGTATTATATAAATAATAAATCTTAATATTACTAGTAAATCGGTAGCATTTCCTTTAGCAAGCTAAATTTAAGCTATTTCCTTTTTTTTTTTCTTTTTATTGTGGATAATAGAAAACGCAAAAGTAAAAAATTTCTTTCCACATAAATATATGTATTATTAATAGTAAATCTTAATATTTACTAGTACATCAGTAGCATTTTCTTTAGCAAGCTAAATTTAAGTTATTTCCTTTTTTTCAAATTAATATAGTGGATAATAGAAATGGTAGATTTATTATTTGCAAAGTAAAAAACAGGAAATAAATTTATTTTCCCATAAATATATGTTTTATATGAATAGTAACTAAATCTTAAAATTTATTAGTAAATCTTAATATTTACCAATATGTACGTCGTTTTAGAAATTGTCAATTTATCAAGTAAATTAAATATTAATTAGTAAATCTTAGTGTTTTATAACAAATCTTGATATTTACTAATAAGTCTAGTATTAATCAGTATTTACATCATTTTAAAAGTTATCAATTTATTAGTAAATATTTTTTTTACTAATAAATCTCAATATTTACCAATATTTACGTCATGTTAAAAATTGTAAATTCATCAAGTAAATCAAATATTAATTAGTAATCTTTTTTTTGTGAACATTAATTAGTAAATCTTGATATTGATCTGTTAATTTAGTGTTTGCATTGTTTTAAAGGTTATCAACTAATCAAGTATATCAAAATAATTATTAGTAAATCTTAATATTTTTAAATATATATATTAATACTTAACTAGTAAAACTTTTTTTGGTAAATATTTGGATTTACTAGTAAAGTAAATCCTTAGATTTACCAAATATTTTTATTAAATATACTAATACTTAACTAGTAAAACTTTTCTTGATAAATACTTGGATTTAATGTTAAATCCTTAGATTTGCCGGTATAAATCAAAATCTTTATTTCATTTTCAATTTTTTCATAAAATAATTTCTAGTAAATCTAATTATTTATCATTTTTTTAAGGGACAAATACATTTACAAACTCCCACACAAAAAGTTTGTCATTAAAAAAAAGTCCAAAATCCCAAATCACCAAAACCCTAACCTTAACCCAAACCCAGCCCATCGACCAACCTCACCGCCCCATCACCCACACCCTCACGGCCTAACGGAGCAACACCTACGACGGAGCTGCCTACCCCCAGCCCTCGGCGAAGAACATGCAAAACAAAACCTAAAAGCATCTCACAACCACAAAGATGACAAAAAATCATCTTGCAACTCGTCGGAGAATGGAGAAAAAGAAAGCCGTAGCTCACCATCTCGACACCTTCGTAGCTCGTGCTGGATCTCGCCCTCGCCGGCAACGGAAAGACTTACGAGAGATTACGATTGCTAATTTACCGTGATTCTGGTGATTCATTTTGCCATGATTCACGGCTGGTGATCCTGCGGGGGAGAGACGAGGCCACTTCTCGTCACTCGGGAAACTCCGGCGATCGCGATGGTGTCAACAACTTCGCAACAGTTTCCAGTCAACGACAAGAGAGAGAGAGAGATAAAGGAGAGCGAGAGAAAAAGGGGAAAGAGAGAGAGAGAAAAAGAGCGTAAACATCAGGGTAAAAAAGAAATTTTCAACATATTTAAAAATGAGAATATGCTATAATTTACAAGAATTCTAAAATATGCTATAGATTTAAAATAGGTAACAAGATTATGCTATTCAGTATGATTTCTCAAAAATGTCCTCTCTTTTCCAGCGTGGACGGTAACCGCATGTATCTGCTTTAGCACACCAAATCTTCTCTGTTTCTTCTTCTTCTTTTTCTTTTCTTTCTTTTCTTTCTTTTTTTTTTTTTTCAACTGACATAGTAAATGAGCTAATTATTTTTTTTTATATTTTATTTTTTTTGTGGACATGATTGCCACAAAATTACTAATAGAAGATTGCATTAATCAATGAAACACTACAACTCATTAGCAAATAAGTTGGTCAAAAATGTTTATTAATCAATGAAAACCTACAACTCATTAGCACATAAGTTGGTCAAAAATGTTTAAAAAAGTTGACGCCTTTAGCACAACTCATTTTAAAATGTGCTAGCTTCTTGCCACGCTGCCACGGTTTTTCTTCTAAAAACCATTAAAATGCTTACCAAAGTCTAAGGGCGTGGAATATGAAAGAAACGTTTGATACATGCACAAAATGCAATGGAGAAACATACAAGTTGTAATTTACATGTAGAATAAGATGCAAGATGATAGTGAAAGCTTATGCTTGGACTTATGGTTACATACAAATATCAAAATGAACTGGCTCAAATCATGAAAATTGTCCTAATGTCGAATTGATTTTGTGATACATAAACACCTTGTTCCTCTACACCCGGTCCTTCATGCAAACCGTCGGTGACAATGTCAAGCATATCCGTACTACTTGTAGTGTATACGTTTTCTAGAACTAAAAGCTATACCAGAACATTACCTAAGCGAGGGGTGATGGCGTCGGAATAAGCTTCCCTGTATGACGATAACCAATAGAAGGATAGCGGGAGGAAATTAGCTACTCGTTTGCCAGTTAATCTTCCTGAATTACTGGCATTTGTTAAGTATAGTTACTGCAGGCCAAAAAAGTTTCATCTGTCAGGTAAGGTGGGACTTTTGGAGCACATTTCGATTGCATGAAGTTCTTTCAGACGAGAGGCTGGGTTGCATAAACCTGAAAAATTTGCCCATGCTCTCTCAAGTTAGAATCAAGCCTCTTTTTCTACTTGACCCAAAAAAAAAAAAAATCTACTATTTGTAATCTTGTTCTGTTTCCTTTATTCATCATTAAAACATCAGAGCTTGTATCAGACATTCCTGAAGATAACTTTACCTGAACATTTTGGGATGTCCCAAACTGCTATTGATGTAGGTGTGCATCGAGGGTCACATAGTGCCCGATTGTCTTCATGCTGGACATTATTGGCAAGCATCCATGATCCCATCGTAACGTCCTCGTTACTAAACATTCTCAAACTGAAAGCTAGAAAATGCATCCACTAAGAAAAAGGGCAACCAAAAGAGAACAATATCCGAAAAGGGAACTTGGAAATGAATCACACATAAAAAGATTTACGAAAATGATAGACCTGTTATTTCTAGCAGCTGCCAATGACGCAGCCACCTCTGCAGACAGAACATATATGGGGCCATAAGCATGCTGAAAGTACTCACGTCCAAGCAGATGTCCTGATTTCTCGTACCTGATATTTTGAACTACTTAAACCAATGGCAAAAAAAATAAAAATAAAAAAAAATAAATAAATAAAAAATAAATAAATAAATAAAACCCACAAAGCTTGAATGCATATTTCCTAAATAACGAACACACACACGAGTAAAAGCTTCTGCTAATAATTCAAAAACCCAAGATACCATTTCATTTTAGGGTCAGTGATCACTGGTCCTTTCTTCATGCATCCGATATAAGTTTGTGAATGTGGTCTCTCCTTAGCCAGAAGAGTAGCTAGTCTATCTGAAAACTTAGGAAAACATCATTATTAACATATATATATATACACACACACACACATACACACACAAATATATATATATTTGATGCAGAATGTTCAAGTCAAAATATTGTAACATTCAACATACCTGGACGCAAATAGATGTCATCATCAGCTTTGACATAATAATCTGCTTCAAAGTGGGCAAAAGCAGCTTTGAAAAATGCCAACCTACACGTACAAAGAACAAAAATGGAATCCTTAATAAACCTTCCAAAACATAGTTATTGACAACAAAAACACTTATTTTGCAACAAGAAATTCTCACGTCTTGTACGGAAGCTTTGCATATTCTTCCTCAACATCTATTAGCAGAAAGTCTTTGTACTCGTCCACCTCTTTCCTAAGTTGTCCCATCGTCTTTGCATCTTTTGTCCGTCCAATAACAAACCTAAAAGCTAAACCAGTAGCTTGTTCCAACCTACAAAAATAAAAAATGGCGATGAAATGACTATAAATTAAATCATCCGAGACAATTGCAAATTAGGAAAAGGAAACAGGAACACCAAAATCTGATCTAATTCCAGCTCTAATTGTGACCATACCTCAAGAGGCCATCGGGATCGGAGGAAAGCCAAGTGGCGCGCAAAGCCGCTCTGCGATCGGCGCTGCCGAAGCCGGTCTGGATTCCGACGAAACCGAGAAGCTTGGGGCGGTCGATGACGAAGCCTCCATTATCGCCGAGCTGCCGAGAGTTGGAAGCCGAGTAGAAGGCGCGGAAAGTGTCTTCGGCCTTTCCGCATCGGAAAACGGGGAGAGGAGTCGGGCGCCGGAGGACCGAGACGGCGAATATCGTTCCGGCGAGGCCGATCACAAGGCTGAAGATCGAGAAAATGATGATTGGCAAGGGAATGGCGGGAACGGCGGGTTTGGGGGTCTTCAAGGGTTTGGGGGAATACGAATGTGAAGAAGAAGAAGAAGAAGAAGTCTTGGAGGAGAAAGGGAGAGAGTGAGAAAGACGGTGAGAAAAGAGTGGCATTTTGGTGAATTATAGGAGTATTATAGTTGGAATCTTCGGCGGGTTTTGCTTTCTTGTTGTGTTGAAAGACTGTAATATCAGTCTATCTTTCTCTCACTCTCGCGTTATGTGGTGAATTTGCTGCATCTGAGCCACCTTGGCGTTAAGCGGACTTAATGGTTAACACGGTCGATAAAAAGTCTAGAAGCGACGACTGGGGGTTGTTTTCTGAAGTGTCAATTTTTTCCCCCTGCTATTCGTTCTTCATTTACAGCGTGAGAAATGAACAGGATTTTACGAATGAATAATACTAAACACCATTTGATTAAATTTTATGAAAATGATATAATACAGGTGTATAAACTTAGCCTATGTTTGGTAAGAAAGAAAGAAAACAAGGGAAAGGAAAAATTAAAGTGAAAGAAAATAAGAGAGACGAAAGATTTTACTTTTCCTTTATGTTATTTGGTATTATAAAAAGAAATAAAAGAAAAAAAAGTTGTATAATTAATATTTTGGTTGTCTATATATATTTTTTTTACTTCAATAACAATGACAAAAAAGTAATTTTAATTATCATTGGGAGTATCTGTATTTTCTAGTTACATTTGGAAAGATTTGATGGGCCTCGTTATGATTTTAAACTCTCATATTTTCTTTTCATTCCTCTTTTTCTTCTTAACAAACAGCCAACAAAATTATTTTCTATCCACTTTTCTTTTATCACACTACATTCTTTCATTTCTTCTACCTAACCAAACATAGCATTAAAGATTTCTGGTGTGACGGCCTACCTATCTAGTGCTGTAGCAATGAAAGAGTCTATATGTAGTTTGGCAAATAGGACTTGTTGATGGTGTAATAATTCTTGCATTGGAGACCACTTATTCACTTGGGAACAAGGCGCAAGAGAATCAGTAGGCTCTTTTCCCTGCCCAGTAGAGAAGATCCGACCACCCGATGAGACCCAACTATACTAGAGAAGTCAGGTTGCGACTGCATACGGAATCCCTTCTCAAGTCACTGAGTTAACCTACCAGCACCTTCATTGAGTTGCTGATTCTTGAATTACCTCTCTTTTAAGAACCTCGAGCAAACCACCATCGGGCTCCAAGATAATGACACGAGCAACACTTTCCTGGCTATAACCAAGTCCCTTTTGGGATGGTCGGCCCATGTTGCTTTTACCATGCCGTCCCGTACTGTCTGACAACCGTACTATGGTAAGGCATGTCATATCCACTACTCTGCACTACTTGACACTTGATATCTGGTACCTGTCACTATACCTATCCTTGTCCCTACTCCGATGCCACGCTCCATCACTTGATCGAGCTGACACAGTATTAGCCACTTGCACCAATGCTAATGACCTGCACTTATGTCCCCCATCACCCGAATGGTAAGACACGTGACATCCATCTAGTGGAGGTCAAATATCCGCACACCCGAAGCATGTTTACCCATTGGGACCACTCGAAATACGACTCATCAAGGTCACTTGGGGACCTAAATCTATGATAAACACCTATAAATAGAGAAGTGCCTCGCTCCCTCAGGTATGAACTAATTTTCCTTATTAAAACTCTGCTTCTTTGCTTGCTTGTCAATTGCCCTTATTGACTTAAGCATAATAGTGCTCTTAACAGACAACTCACTGGTATATTCATTACTCCGAGGTGCTTCTATTTTACAAGTGACTAGGCAAAACACGACGGTATAAGACTAATCACGTCAAGCGATCTCATCTGGTGTTGTGTCAAAGATTTTTGGCAACAATTGGACCATTTCAGCAACAATAAATTTCCTCTCTTATTTCCCTCTCTACTAGCTTTTTTTATTTTTTATACATGCTAAAGGCCTCTCTATTAGCTTGTTAGGAGATTAGAGCCCTCAAACAGGACTATATTTCAGTACACAAAATCAGAGGAAAAAACATTATACTTTACCATGTCACATTATAGATTCATAATGCTGAATAAGAGCCAGCTTAACATCGTTATTCAATTTCACATTACATACGCCACTTTGGTAAACGTTTACGGTGACAACAAGTTCTCGTATCTGCATACCAAAAGTCAAACGAAACAAGTGCAAAATAACTAATTACCAACACGGTAATTCTAGAAGAAAAAACTTACGACATGAGTGTTGTTTAACACCATAACTGACAAAAAAGTGGGTTCCTTTTTGTGGATCTCTTGTTGTGAAAATAATGAACACCATGGAAGCCTTTTTAACGTTGTTCTTCTGCCGGTCATGAATCATGATCCAAGACCAAGTGCTTACGTCTGCAAACTTCCAAATTCCCTTCTTGTTGTTATCACTATCCTCTTAAGAGGAACACAGCAACAAAATACATTTTCTTAATATATAACAACAAGAAAGGAGAAAAAGAAAAAAGAAAAAAAGAAAAGAGAACAATAAATAAAAAAAATATAACAAAATCAAGCCCAAATAGCTAATGAAGACATCAAACCCGCGCCCAGGAAAAGCATGAAATAAGAAACTACTTGCAGCCTAAAATTGCAGCTCATCCTCTTGCTCAAAAAGTCAGCTGCAATCAGGTCCACCAATGCCATGTAGACAAGAATACCAGCTGACAAAGAATCCAAAACGCCTTCAGTAACCAACGCTCCGGTGCTCAACGGGTTGTAGAAGGAAGCGATGGCAGTCCCAATCCCAATCCCCATCGGAGTGGTTATGGCGAAAAAACATGCCATTATTGTGGCCGAAAGGGTCTTGAATTGGGCTTGGGAGATGCAACCTCCAAGTGCAAATCCTTCAAAGAACTGATGGAACGATAATGCAGCAATTAAGGGTCTTATGGTACACGGGCTTTGCGAAACTCCGAGTGATAGCCCGATTATAACTGAATGTGACACAATCCCAAGCTCCAAAACCTGCATACAAGGAGACGAAATCCATAAATAGATCGGCCCCAAATCTTCAAAGAGGAAGCTTAAATAAAAGCATTTCCAGTCACATGAGAAAAAGAACAGTCTCTGACAAAGTTTTTCTTCAAAGACTACTTGACCCCAGAGGTAATTCATCAATCATTGTCTTCCAATCAAGATGGCCAATAAACAAATCGTCAAAGAACTCAGAAAGAAACAAATTTTTTTTTTCTTTTTTGTTTTGGGTCTTAGAAAACCAATTAAAAAAAATGTTGATAAGCGATTATTGGACGAAGTCAATCCTGCTTTGATCACGAATATTCCTTTTCCAATGACAAATTTCAATGACTCAAAAAGTCAGATATCCAAGGCGGCAAGCAAACACCATTTCCATGCAATTGTGTTAGTCATACAAAACTCGTCACACACTTCATGGCAAAACCACCAAAAGCGGGGTGAAGCACGCCTCACTTGCAGCTCTGAAGCATTAACAAACAATAAAAAAATAATAATAATAATACTAGAGAAATCAACTCTATTATCAATTTGCCAATACCAAATTATGTTGATGGTAAGTTGTCATTTTCTAATTGTTGTCTAACCCTTTGTTTGGTTGGAGTGTCCAATTTTCAAAATTGAAAAATTTTTGCAAAAAAAAATGTTTGTCACTTTTTTCACAACGATCTCATTTTCATTTTGAAAAAGAAAAACTATTTCATTTCAAACTTACTTTATAGAATACTTTTTTGAAAAAAATAAATAAATCTTTTTGAAATCTTCTTACAATGCACTATTTCTGACATCATTTTTTTGTCATTCTAAATAACTTTTTGTTTTCAAAAAGAAAATTTTTTACATATTTAAACACGACATTATCTCAAAATAAAAAAACTTTCTCATTTAAAATAAAAAAATTTTCATTGTCAGAAATGATCATGTGATGTAAACGGAACATTAATATTTTCAAAACAAAAATTTGAGGGTCCACCTCTACCCCAAGGCAGATTTATTATTCTTGACCGTCCAAAACAACTCGGGCCTACTTTTTTCATTCCAAAAGGATGGAAATTTTTTAAGGCCCCCACCTGACTTTACACTTGTCACGTTCTTAAATTCACATGTATGTTTCCTTATCAAGATCAAAACTGCTTTCTAAGTTTCTACCAACTAAAAAATACGACAAGAAAAGAGCTTCCACCAATCACAAAGTAAAAAAGCAAAAGACTACCAAATGATCAAAACAAGACAAGGTATGAACAAGAGTTTATTTTACCTGGGAAACGACGACGTGCCTAACACCACCTTCCTCGTCCCCATCCCCCAACCCATGCGAATGCCCGGGTCCGTGTTCGTGCCCGTGCCCGTGCCCGTGCCCGTGCCCGTGCACGTGAGAATGTTCCCTCACGTGCCCCTCACATGCTCCATGCTCTTGACCATGGTTATGTCTATGGTGAGTCGCGTGCGCATGCATTCCCACAATGTGCATACCACCCCCCTCTTCCTCCCCAAACACCTTCCCATTCCACTCCTTGGCTGGAATCGGTCCAATTTCGGCTTCTATACCCCGATCCTCTAACCCGACCCGGGATTGCTCCTCACTATTGGGCCGGGCCAGCCCTTGTTTCCTCTCGTAATACTGAGTGCCCAAAAAGTCAACGAGTAAGGTGAACAGCGAGGCCATCATGGCGAAGAACCCACAGAAAGGGAATTTGGCCCACGGGTACTGAGGCAGACACGGGTTGGACAGCGCCTCCGACCCGCTTGAGAGCATGTGGACGAAGCCGGTGGCGAGGATCACGCCGGCGGCGAAGGCCTTGGCAGCGACGAAGAGGCTTCCGTCGGTGCGGAGGAACCGGCGGTGCTTTCCGACGAGGGGAATGGCGACTCCGGCCACTCCGGAGAGGAGGATCGATGCCATGGCGATGAATTTGAGGACGCGCGCCGCCGAATCGTCCCGGCATATTTCTAGCCCCGCGCTTTGGCAACTCGTGTTCGCCATTGAATCGGAGATCGTCTGCAAAAAGGAAGCTTTTCGGGCAATAAAAAAAGGCCAAAAGAATAAAAACCCAATTTTAGTATCATCTCCAAATAAAAGAACAATTATATCGTCCAAATTGCCAAATAAATCCTTGCCCACGTTCATTCTAAAAAATCCGGGAAACAAACGGGAAAACGGAAAAAATTTAGAATCTTTACCTGCGGAGTGGCGAGTTCTTCCTACGACTCCTCGGAGGCTGAGAAACTGCCAGATATCCTGAGTACAGAAAAAGAAAAGATAGAGACAAAAACAAACAAAAGAACAGGGCCGTTAATGGAGGGGAAATTCTAGAGAAAGATGATGAAAGAGGGAAAGTGTTCGTCTCGAGAAGCGAACCTCAGCGAATAACATATTATGGCTGTAGAAGAACAGGAACACGAATCTCGCGAACGGTGGTATATATAGAGATATATATATATAAATTTATGAAAAAGCGGAAATGAGGAGATTTAGAGGGAGAGAGAGGCCCAAACACAGAGAAGAAGAGAGATATCGTGTAGAGAGAGAAAGAGGGGGGAGGTAATAGAGGGAGAGTGTCGACATATTTTGACGAAAGGGGAGGTGAGTGAGCGAGGTGGCGACTGTAGTCCCGACTTTTTGCATCCAAATGAGCGCAATAGTGTCGACACCCCCACCCCATTTCCTCCTTTTTCCTATTCTGGGCTCGTTATGTTTATCTTATTTTACTTTTTTCTAATTATTAAATTTACTTTTACTTGTTATCTTTTTTCTTTTTTTAGATTTATTTTTAGAATCTAAAGTACAGAGAATTTTTAAGGATATAAGGTATACAGTGAAATAATCAACATTATTGGACCGCCACATTATCATTTTTTTTATTTTAAAATAGAAGAGTTTGAATTTTATAACTTATAATGAAATCATATGAAAAATATTACTATCTTATATCTACAATTACTTTACATATTATTTGGAATCTTTTTTTTTTTTTTCATATTATTTCGAATCTAATAGAGTCAGCATAAGTATTTTCTAAACACCAATTTTGATTATTATGATTGTCAATAATTCCATTTGAGGATATATTTAGAGAGGTGTTTTAGATATTAGAGATTGTTTGAGTTTTGAAAGTATGTATTTGATGAAAATAAATTGTTTAGAGAGAAAAAAATAAAAACTTAAAATATGTTCAAGAAATAATTAACAATATAGATCTTGTTTAATTCTTCTTAAAATTCTATTTAATTTGAAAATAAAAATCATTAAATTTCATTTTAAAATGATAAAGTTATAGACCTTTAAAATTTAAGTTTTTTTTAAATATTTAGAAAAGTAAATAATAAAATTAGAGGAAAATGACAAAAAAACCTTTTGGAAACTAGGTTTAGTTTGGAATCAAAGTTTAAACTCAAAATCTTATTTTTTTCTGAAAAAGTTTTTTTTGTCTTTTTTGAAATTTTTTTTTTGTTTTTTCTAAAAAACCAACAAAAATTACTATTCAAACTTAAAAATTTCAACTCAAACTCATTCACCAAACGGATGTTTTTAAAAGTGTCCTCAAATGAGGCCTAACTACTATTTTTGTTGCTTGCTTTTTAATCACTTGATCTAAGAAAATTATTTTAAGAATTAACATTAAACTTCCGTTTGAATTGTTAGTTTGAATTAAAATTTTAAAATTAAAGTTAATTGATTTTTAAAAAATTATTTATAATTTTTATTGATTTAAAAAAAATGAAAACTCAACAAAAAAAATATTTTTGTACTTTAGTTAGAGTTAAATTAATATATCACATAAAGTCTAAATACTTTTAAAGCCACATTCTTTTGTTTTTTTTATAATGTGGGAGGGTAGCCATCAAATCTAGCTTACGCGAAACCCAAAACGACAATTTAACAGACATTATTAATTTGGTTGGGGGAATTAAAATTAATAAGCCATCTATACCAAAAGTATATTTATTTATTTATTCGTTTCTTAAGTCTTTAGACTGTATGGCATTTAATATGCAAGAGGAAGTACGAACTTGGTAGAAAATGGATGTGTTAATACAGGAGCTTCTCGATCATTGTTTATTGCCCTCTTGGCCACGTAATTAAAGTATTTTTTAACTTAATGGATTAACTTAGCGGGAAGAAGGTGTGAAATTTATATAGGAGTTGTCTAAATTCGAAACTCAATAGTATTTTTGTTTATTTATTTTTTAATAAATTAGAGCTACGGGTTTTATACCGAAAATATATATATTTATTTATTTATCAAATAACTTGCTCCATGTCTAGACTCTAATAAATGCACAGTTCTCTTGTTAGCAAAGAAAAGCCAAAAAACAAAAAAACAAAAAAAGTAAATAAATAAATAATATTACCGAGTTACGTGCAGGTACAAGAAACTTCGATTCTCAAGTTTCAACATCATGTTGCCATTTTTATTCCTCGTTGTCATAATGATGAAATGCTCCTTTGCTACCAAAACTTTACGTAAGTCGTTTTTAATATTTTTCCTAATTTTAGAAGACCCTTTGCAAACGTTTTCCACGCAATGAATTTCCCAATTTTTGCTGACCTGATTGTAAATTTGTAACTCATTTTAACCATGTTTCTTGTATTGAAGAAGACATTTTTTTTTTTTATAAGGAAAGAAGTCACTTTTGTACTATCCTTATATTTTCTTTCAATAAAGGCTTTTAAATTTCCATTAGTTATTGTCACGTTCTTATCCTGAGTCTTAGTTTATATTTGATATTTAGGTTTAACTCTAATTAAATTGTATTTTTTTCATTTTAATTTTTATTTTTTTTCTGAAAAATAAATCAATTTAAACTTAAAAATTTTATTTTATTTTAAACTCATCTTGAACATCAATCGGACCATTAGTGAAGGACTTTAAACCACGCACCACGCGCCCCCCCCCCCCCCCCCCCCCCAAGAAAAAAAAAATCCCGTCGAAACTGTTGAATGACAAGACTCAAAACACCCAACACCCAACACCCAGCTGCTTTGGTAGATGGTAGTTGGCCTTGACTCTTGAGCCCTCTGATATATCGTTTTCGGTTGGTGGCCCATCCCGTTTAGTTTGTTTGGACTGGACAAATTTAATGGGCCTTCCTGCCGAAAATTGGGCTCGATTGGACCAAGCAACTCCTTCACGTTGGGGATCACGCAATCCGACCGAGAATCTTCCTGCTTGGACATTCCCCTTCTTACCCCTTTTATTCCACGACTCCTGTTATGGCATTTTCTTTATTGCCGTTTTTGGAATCATGAAGGATCCGTGGTCAGATGAAGATCAGCGCGAGCAGGTGCAACCACAGCCGTCTTCTCTGTGTGCTAACAAGCAGGTGCAAGAATCAAAGCAGGACAGAGCGATGTGTTCAGACAGCAAGCAAGCGAGGATAAAGCCTATACTGTGTCAAAAAGAAGTAAATAACATTTTCACATAAATAATAGGATTAAAATAACAGACTTTAAGTGATTGCATATATAATTTAATGATAATTTTATATTTGATTTTATTATAATGCAGGTTTTTAAAAATACTTAGCTTGTTTTTGGTGCATTAGTCGCATTTAAATGCAATCTTTTTATAATTTAACTATTCACAATTTACTATTAAAATTTTGCAATTCAAACTTTAAAATTCTATTAACTTTTTATCTACAAGTTCAAATGAGATAAATTTAAAAAAAAATTAAATAGAATTTCTAGATAAAGAAAACAAGATGCATAATAATTTTTTTTAATTACAAATTTTAAGTTTTTATATTTTTTTATCTCCAATAATTCAAACCCATGCATCAAATACATAATAATTCAATTTAAATCTAACCCACAAAACTAAATTTAAACCCGTACACCAAACGCATGGTTAGAATAAATAGAACTAGATAACAAATTTACCAAATAAATGATTTGTTTACTTCTTATAAATTTGTTGTTTATCTAATCAATTTTCTGTTTAAATAATAAATTTACTATTTCAAAGTATTATTAAACAGTGCTATTTTTTTAATTAGGGAAAAACAGTTCTATTTAGCTTAATTATTTTCGTAAAGATACAATTTATGATAACGACGTAGATTTAGGAAAGTAAAATAAATAACCGGTATACTTACTCGATGCGTGGACGCGCGCGTATATCCATAATTCGGAATGCAACGCCTTTCCCTTTAAAAAAAATTTATTTTAAAATGATATTATTTTTCTAAATGATTTTAGATCCTATAGGAGAGCTAGCACATGCAAATGCAGAGCCACCAAACTATTTAACTCAAGTTTGGGGATTGCGTAGGTACAAATAGATAAACAATGCATAATACGGCGCCGTTTGGCATCAGATGCAAAGAAAAAAAAACACAACCCGTCAACATCGCTAACCTCTACATTTTAATTTCAAATCCAACAACAACCATCTCCACAAATTTACTCCCACAGTCCCCAGCTCCCTCCTCTTTTGTCCCCTTATCACAAGCCTACACTCTCCCTCTCGAGATTCTTAAAAAAATAAATCAATATATATAACAAAATTCCCAAAAGCCGACCCCATAAACAAAAAATACCAACTAAAAATATCACAACCCAACTGAACCCTCTCCTCTCCGGCTCTCTTACCATCTCTCTCTCTCTCTCTCTCTCTCTCTAAAAAAGCCATGTTTGAGGAATCCTTATCTTCCATACCCTCACTATGGGCTTCCATGAACAGCTGGTTCACTCCCACTGTTCTCTTCGTTCTCCTCAACCTCATGATTGGCACCATTGCCATCACCTCCAGCTTGACCTCCCAAAACCACCACCGCCACCAGGATTCTGGCGCCGACCGCCCTCAGCACCACCAACTCGCCAGATCTCCCTCTGTTTTGCAGAGGCTCAAGTCCATCAACTTCTACTCCTACAGATCCCAAGAACCGACCTCGAATTTCCTCAAACCTCCCGAGATTAACGAGATCAGCACCGACACTCTCGCTCCAACCACTCCGGATCAGCGAGAGCAATCTCACTTCTCCAGATCTCCGTCGGTTCTTCAGAAGCTCAAGTCCATCAATTTCTACAATTTCATTTCGCCGGCGGAGCAAACCCCGCCGCCAGAGCCGCCTCGAGAAGAGGCTGCGGCGGCGGAGGAGGAGGAAGAGGATGAGAGAATTGAGTACGACGGAGACCAATTCGACGACAACGACGACGACCACCAGGCGAAGACGCTTGACGAGATTTACAGCCAGCTGAAGAGCAGCGTCGCCCGGAGCAAGTCCGACACGAAGCCGACGGCCGGTGAACCGGCGCCGAAGAAGCTACCGAGGATTTTGAAGAAGTCGGCGAGCGCGAAGTCGGCGTTCGCGCATTTCGAGGAGGCCGAGGTCGTCGAGGCCCGCCGGCCGGCGACGGTGAGGGAGGGGAAGGTGAAGGCGCCGGAGGTCGAGGACGAAGGGGTGGACGCGAAGGCCGATGACTTCATCAACAAGTTCAAGCAGCAGCTGCAGCTGCAGAGGCGGGACTCGATCATAAGGTACAAGGAGATGATCGGTAGAGGGAGTGGGAAGTAAAGAAAGTATAGTTTCTGGGGCTGCTTTTTAATTTTTTGCCAGTTTAGGGGCGTTATTGCATGTAATGTATATCCTTCTATTGCTAAATTATGTTTTGTTGAACTATTTGTTCGAAATCTACCCTTATTGTTTCTAATTTAATGCCAATTATGCCTCTCTCTTTGCTTCTTTCCTCAAGAGAACTTATCTCACTTAAAACAGTCAGTTCCCTTGTAATTATCAGTCCTATCTAAGAAGAAAAAAATTACTCTAGTCCTAATTGGTGAAGTAAAATAGTTAGGATAATTTTCTACCAGAATACGATTTGGATTGTCAAATTATATCACAATTATATAAAATTTGATGAAACTATGATAATTTAACATTGTGTTTATTGATATTTTTGTAGTGTTTTTAATCTTAAGTAGACTTCTTTTTTTTTTTTCTTTTGTGTGTGTAGATTTTCCTGTGAAAATCCTAGGACGAATTCTGCATATCGCCGTCGGTCATGGGTTTTTTTTTTTTTTTTTTTTTCAACATTAGAGATAGGACATTTGAATTTTGTACTTTGTGATCAAACAAGATGTGAAATTACGGTTTAGATATATCTAAAATTAAAGTGGCTGATGACCATTGACCAATTTGAAGGGCAAATTGTGACGTGAAATGTTAAATTTGAGGAATTATAGAGAAACAGAAAGTGAAATTTGATCAGTGGTGGCCACTTTGGTCCAATAAGCGTCGTGCTTATCCGTTTACGGTGGAGTTGGGTGGTGTTTTGCACGTGGTGGATATTCTTTTGGTAGTACGTCGACACCAAATTCATATTTTATAGGTGTGATATATATATTTTTAGGTCTTCTGCAATTAATGTGAAGGTTTGAAAACAAACAAACAAATAAATAAATAAATATAACAGAAAGAAAAACAGGAGATAAAAGAAACCTCATATAATTTGGGTCACTAAATGCAGTGACAGCCATAAATGCCTAATATGACCAATTGGGTGTGGTGATCCATTTCGGCCTTTAAGGGGTCTGGAGATTGAACATTTTCAACAAAAGGGAGGGGGGAAATTAAAATAAATAAATAAAGTGGAGATTGAGAGGATGAAGAAGGAATAAGAAAAATGACTGGCTAATTGAGAAATCTATATAGAGAGCAGAGGAATAAAAATTGAGTTGTGTATAGCAAGCAAACCACTTTACAGGGTCGCCATATGCCTTTTTAGTGTCACGCTTTGAGCAATGTGGGTCCGAATTATCTTTAACTTTTTTGTTATGAATTTTGCTAATTTACTTTGATATATAATTATATATAGCAATATGCTCTTTGTTGTTTTTGATTGATAATCAGTATGCTCTTTGTCGTTATAAAATCGATAAAGTAATACAAAAAGAAAATGCTAAAGATCACCTATATGACGTAACCACTACGATGTGCCATAATTCAGAAGGCTGAAAAACTTTAACCATTAGGTGGTGACATGCATATAATAATGCCCCAAAATATTATTATTATTATTATTATTTATTTACCATAAGACCTTGTATCAATAACGTTCTAAACTGTTGGATCTAATTAAAATTATATTATCAATAAAAATTTGAATAAATATATATATATATATATAAATTTTAGATACTATCATAAAAAACTAAAAAAAGAAAACAAGGGTTCTAATGATTCTAGTGCTCCCACTATTATGCCGTCAAGCCCGTAAGAACATGGACACCAAGTCTACCAGCCAAAATAAAAGGGGCCCCAAGTCTCTCGTGTAAAAAGGAGATAAAACTATTATTACCGAAACCTATTAAGAGCCAGTCAACCTAGTGACTTTAACCGTAAAGGAACTCTTTATCATCATTATTCTCGTTATTAATTATTTTTCATAGAAAATAATAACATAAAATTAAGGAATGAAAACGAACAGCATACCAAGAGTCAAACAAACTTTACAGCTCAATTAAAATTCTGAAACTAACCCTAAAAAAAATCTCTACATTATGAAACTCATCCATTCTCTCTCCTCCTCTCCATCTCTCCCCAATTAAGATTGATGCGATCTGCATATATATATATATACACACATATATATAAAGACATATAAATACGACTAGAAATTTTTTTTGAATGGAATGAAGGGAACAGTTGTAACAAGATATCCCGACTAGGTTAGTATTCATTTATAATTCAATTATGTTATATTATTAATTTCAAATAAGCAAAAGGGGATGCTCTAATTGTAGCAGAAGCAACGTCCTCTCCAAATCTGAAGCCATCTTTTGAAGGTCTGCAATGAGAATGTAAATATAACACTAGCTTTTTTTTTTTTATTATTTTTATTTATAAACTAGCTGAACTTTTGTGTATTAATAAAAAAATATAAAAAAAAAACATCAAAGTTCTTAAATCATTTTGGATTACCAAACAAAAAGGGAAAAAGAAAAAAGAAAAGAAAAAAAAAGGAAATCGTAGATTCAATAAATATCCAACACGCTTAAGGTCTCGTTGAGTTTCTCCAACTAGTCAAGAGGTTGTTAATTCTGGTAGTTGTTTTTTTGCATGTAGTATGGTTTTTGTACGATTACGCAAAGCAATTATTGTTTTTATTGTCCTTAGATTCCTAGTGTTGATTCGGTGGACCATTTTATATAATTGGGCCTGTACTCCTCAGACCCACAGAAATTCCAATGTAAATAGATAATTAAACAAAAATTGCCCAACATCAGGAGGATACTCGATGCATATATAGATGTGTCACATAATGAATTTGACATATATGTGTATCAACTATAATTACTTTGAAAATGCTGAATTATTTTGAAGGGTTGATTTTTGAATATAAGACTTGCACGAGAATTTGGAGAGTGTGATTTCAAGGGAACGAAGACAAATTCCCCCAATTTTAAAGGAGAGGATGAGAGAGAAAAGGAGGTTAGGGTTATTATTAATGCAATAAACTACCAAAATAAACGACTAAAGAGGTTTAATAAAATACTATTTGCAAAAGGAATGAAAGACTAATCTACCTCTGTCAATAAAGAAAATAAGTTACCCTAATCCTAGATATAAATAACTCAAGCATCTGTCTCAAATTCAAATTCAAGATGCAGTTACATGAAAAATATTGAGAGTTTGTCAATCTCTTAACTTTTCACTATTAACCCAAAAAAAAAAAAAATTTTAATAACTCTAAACTTATCATGTGTGAGCCTGGACTAATGCAAAATGATCAACACGGACCGATCACAAAATAAGGAGATTGTAAAGGCCCAACACAAGCCAATCAAATAATAAGTAAAATGCAAATGCCTAACACGTGCCAGTCAAAAGAATGAGAGAATATAACTTCAAAACAAAATAGACAATAGATCTTGTGTGAAAAATTACGAAATCACAATGTAGAGATTCAAAATGTGAAGACATGTAAACGAAAATGCCAATAAAAAAAAGAAGAAGAAGAAGAAGAAGAAAAATGAAAACGAGAGGATAAGAACACACTAGAAACTGCCACTTCTAGTATATCCCCACACCTTCAAGTAACGAAATTACAATTGCGAGGATTCAAACTTGAAACTGAACCAGTCGTTGTTTATCTCAACGAGCAACATACGATGCAAACACCAAGTAATAATGTCTTGGCAACTGTCACAAATCCTTTTTTTATTTTCTTACTTTCTCCGTCTGTTACATGCAGAGTTCACTCATGTTCTCACATTTCTAGTTCCTAATCTTGCGGAGACAGAGGTAACGGTCAAAGAATAGCAACCTTTTAATCATCAAAAAACCAGAATCAAATTTCTCAAATCCGAGCCAACACATAATGACAATGTTGTATTTTAACTTGTACATATATTAGTTGGAGCATTTCTTCATTGCTGTTCTTCATGTTGGGTCACCCCAAGATTTCTCTTTCCCCCAAATGCCACCTGAGTCTCATTACTATTGTGAATGTGACTGGAATTAGATTGGTTGCAATGAATGATCAAGTTAACCCGACTGTTTGTACTTCTAATTTGCTGCTTTTCTCTGTACCACTTATGAAAGGTTAGTTTTTGTTTTCAGTTTTGTGTTTTTGTGCTCTGTTTACTTGCTTTAAACTCTCTCTACATGTCAACTTATACCCCATTTTTCTGCTTAATATCCTTTGCTATTTTCATGTTACTCCAACTCAATTTTTTATTTTTTATTTTTTATTTTTGGATATGCCAAAACAAGGTTCTGAACAAGTTTTAGAAGGAAATTGTTGTTTACTTCTTTTCTTTGTATGATTTTAACAAGAATTCAAAGAAATAGAGATGGCTTTTGCAGCAGAAGTAATATCACTCCCTCTCAAAAGGCAATGTTATGTAGTTCCTCTTTCACCACTACATTTTCATCACAATCTGAAACTTTGAGATTTGAATGAAACAAAATAGGAAGCCATTCCTAAAGCAGTGGCTGATGATGAATTCTCAAGATACAGCTCCGTATTAAAACCCATCCCGCCCCATTTACATCCCTAGTTTTTATGGAGAAGTCGGCTTCAACAATAATGAACCAAGCTAACTGAACCCATTTATATATACATACATACAGATATGTTTTTCTGCCATTTCGCTGTAAAATTTAGAGAGCAAGAAGGATAACTGAACCCATTTTTAAGCTGGATTGAGTGACATGTTTTTATGAAATGGCCTTTAACTTGATTTACATGTGGAAAATTTGGTGCTTGAATTTATAAAGAATACAGCCATGTGCTATACAAATATGTATGTATGCATATATATATATATATACCATCATTGAGTGTGTGTTTTGTATTGAAATCATGTCTGCAATCTAGATGACATGCTTTTCAATTATATTGTGCGGACGGTGTGACTTTCTAATTTTCTAAGCACCGAAGGGAATAATGTACTATATAATGCACGTATTACCATTGAATGCCACGTTATGTATCGCCATTACAATCATATATATCATGCTTTCACATGCACGTTTTAGTAATTTTGACTAGTGTATTATGGCCGCATATGTAGCTTGGTTAATTCCTCACGTGCACATGCATGTGCTAATAGGAAAACGATGCATATAAATATAAATATTTTTTAATATAAGTTATTATGGACCTCTTATTTTTTTATTTTAAAATTTTTTTTAAAAGTTACTACTATTAAACTACCTAGTTATTATTGTAAAACTATCTATCATCTTTCCCTGAAACCTTTGGAAATAACCAACCCGCACTTGTTGGAAAACCAACCAAACCTAGGGCTAATAATCAATACAAACCAATGCTCTCTAGATATATATATATATATATATATATATATTCGTATGGTTTTCCCCCAGTTCAACAGATTCACGAGGTTCATCCAAATCTTTAATCCTAATAGAAATGTTATTTGAAATTTTATAGCCGAAAATGGTTTTGTAATCTGTGTCCTTTATTGGCTTTTATGTTTTGATTAAGTGGCAACTAAAAAATAATTTATAAAAAAAAAAAAGAAAGAAAGAAAGAAAGATAGGAATATCATGATGAAACCTGAAAATTTGTATTTGGTCCCGGGCTTTTATTGTAATTATCTATGAGGTTGATTGTAGATAGATATAGGTGTAGAAGCCCGGTCCAAAAGGACATTAAAAGGCTTGATTGTGTTTCTTACGGCAAATAAGACGCTTCTGATTATGTTGGTGATGACTAAAAACAAAAGTTCATTTACAATGAAAATACTCACTCCATTTATTTATAGCCGCTATATATGGTTGTTGGCAAGTCCCATCTCATGCTGAGGTTGGCCGCTTCACTCCTAATCTTTCTTTTTAAAAAAGAAAAAAAAAATACAAATAATAGAAAAGAAATAATAATAAATCTGGGCAAGTTTGTCTCCAATGCTGTCGTGCCATCAAAATTAATGTGTTTTTCTTCTTTCTTTTCTTTTTTTCTTTTTTTTTTTTTTTGAAAACTTAGGAATGAGAGATTTGAACTCTACACCTTTAGGTAGAGTCAGATATGATATTACTGCTGCGCTGTGCTTACAACCACAAATTACTATGTTTTTCTTAATAAAGCTTTCAAAAGATGCTACCACTAAATGCACTGCAATGTATTTTTCTTGATCTCTAACGAAAAAAGCATGAAGAAATAGGAAAAAAAAAAAAAGGGAATATATAGATAGGAAAGGTCTTATATTTAGTGGGCACATATATATGACAGTTGCAACTTTTTATTTAAAACTTGTAATAATTAGTTGATTTACATGTAACTTTTTATTTAAAATATCATAAGATGATATTATTTAAATATTAGTATAAAAGACAAATCTCATTGAAAAATAGTACACCTAATATTGCTTGGTTATTACAATATCTCCACAAAAAAAAAAAAAGTAAGAAAAGAAAGTTACAAACATCATTCTGTAAAAGTGTCGGATAAGAGTCTATCTCTATATAGATAATGCGTTTTTTTTTTTTTTTGAGGAACATGTAAGTGATCATAAGTTTGTTTATTATTTCAAAAGGACGTGTGTTGCTACCATCGTAACTGTATTAACACATGTGCGTTGTTTAAGTAAAATTAACCTGATCAGACAAAGAATCTCACATTAACAATTTTAGGATTGCCTTGGGATAAAAGATATTATACGAAAAAGAGAAAGTAAAAGTATTACTCATTGTCGACTGTTATTATTATTATTATTATTATTATTATTATTATTTTAATATCACTTGGTGAATGGTGAGTAATGAGTTCGATCTAAAAATAAAAAAAGAAATAGAAAATCTTTTGGTTTCCCCACCAAAGCAAATTTTTTGTTCCCCCCAAAGTAAGATTTTTTTTTTTCATTTTTTAAATAGTGAATTAATTATGAGAGATTCTTCTATGGTCATTATATTCATCCCACAACCTGAATCAAACGGTGTTGATAAAGTCAGTACAACTGTATTATTTTAAAGTGAATATAACTGTATTATTTTTTATTTTTTTAAATCTTCTTACAATATTCAACCATGCATCATTTCTTTCAAATTCTAAAAATGCAATCAATGACCTTTTTTTTTTCTTGTGATAATTGCAGTCAAGGATCTTATTAGGAAAATTTTATAGTAGACATACTGTATTTTTATCACTTCAATTTTTAGCACTTTGGTCAACTTTTTAACAATTTAACCCATGACTGAAAATAATACATAAATTACATTATAAATTTTTAATATAAATACTCACTAAATAGATTGTTAAAAAATTAATTTAGCACATACGATGAAATAAAAAATACAGTTTCTATTAATATATATTTTACCCCTTATTCTTGTTAAGCACTACTCTTGTCCCTTAATTACAATATAAATGGGCAAGGGAAGATGTTAACAGAAAGAACGAAAGAAAAGTTAAAATGGGAAAATGGAACGTCCAACCTCGAAAGCAACAACACAACGGGGTTGATGATTGACTTCGGAGTTTCGTAAATGCGAAGCCAGAGACTGTTTCTTCATAGAGGAGGGAAAAAAAAAAAAAAAAAGCCGACTGGGATTAGTTAACTAATTTTTTTTTTCACTGTCCTAACAACTACCCTGTCAGTCAGAGAAACCCCCCCAAATCCGCTTATTTTTATGTACTCTGTTTTTTTCAACTCACTCGTCGGTGGGTTCTATTTCTATTTCCATTTCACGCGAGTCGTGATGGGTATTGTTCGTCTGTTTCTCTGACTACCATAATCTGTTACTCCCCTTTCCAAGTCAGACCAACCGCAGTCATTTTCCCCCATCGCTAAACCAGGTAATTTGCGGTCTTAAACAATCTTCTTTTGCGTAGCATCTAATTTCTTAGCACCTAATCTTTCTTTCTTTCTGTGATTAGGTTGTTTGTTTTTTTTTTGGTTAGATCCATGTTGCCTTAGCTGGAAAAAGAATTAGGGTACGTTTGGTTGGTCATCTCATTTCAACTCAAACTGTACTTTTTTTCGTCTTTTTTTCAGAAAGTTTTTGTTTTTTTCTTAAAAAATTTTTGTCTTTTCTAAAAATTTAAAAAAATTTACTATTGCAACTAAAATATTTCAACTCAAACTAACCAACCAAACAAACTCTTAATAAATAAATAAATTTCGGCTCGCTTTAAATGACAGAAATTTATCGTTATGATTAAGATAAAAGTTTACCCTTTATTACGAATGGAGTACTTTTTAAAACTTATTTACGAAAAGTGCATTGTCACTAGTGCTGCAGCTAAAAATGGAACAACGAAATAGAAAAGAAAAAAAAAAAAAAAAGAGAGAGAGAGAAAAGAAAGGGTTAGTTTAATATTTGTTTATTTAGGCACTCACGGAAATGAGTGAGAAAATAGGGAAATAATTTATGAAAAAATAAATAAAATATCACTTTCCAACAGTCAGATTTGTAGCACAAGAGGAGAGTGGACCCCGCGGTTTCTGACATATTACTCAAAGGCACATGCCTAACCACGAGTAACAAAGGCAAAGCCGGTCTTTTATAACCGACCAATGGACTGTGCGATATATGCGTATGCGGTCGCTGTCTCTCCTTAACATTTTCATGTTCCACACACAACATAAAATTCTCATTGGCATTTTTGAGAGGAAAATATATACATACATTTTTTGAAGGACGAAAATATATATTTATATAAGAAGTAAATAGAGAAAATAAAATGTAATTCTTTCTTAAAAAAAAAAAAGAATTTATAGGCTAGCATGTCACTATTATTAATATGTGCATTTGAATGTAAGATTATTTTACCTTCAGAAAAAAATGCAAGCTTATTTTTGAATTTGACAAATTTTAATTGGTTAAAAATCCTGAATACTTGGATATAATTTTGATATGTAAATATCAAAGGAAGAAATTTTTTACAAATTTTTTTTTTTCTGAAAGTGACAAAGTTTTCAAATTCAATATTGTAATAATTTCATAATCAAGTCCTATTTCTAATCACATTAATTAACTCACTATTAAAAAAGAAGAAAACATAAACTAAAAAATTACCCAAAACTATAGGGCGTCCATCCTTTTGTCTAGTCATGCCGGGCAATTAAATCGTTAAATGATAAATAAATCAATATGTAAAAATCAATTTAAGTTGTTTTTATAAATAAGACTCAACAACAAAAATTTCCATTGTTCAGTTTCTTTTATATATATATATATCTTAACACACACAGATATACATTACAAAGTTCCATCAGAACTAACTCATCCTACTGTAATTAAATTCTTAAAAAAAAATCATTTTAAAAAATAAAACCATTAAAAATTTATCATGTTTACAATAATAACCACAAAAATATAATTGTAGACATAAAACTCCATATAAAAATATAGAGTTAAAATAATAAGAATAATAATAATAATAATAACCACAAAAAATGAAAATAAAGACTGACAGAAAATATCAACTAATCCATTTGAAATTTTTTTTTTTTAAATACTAATCCAGGAAATTAAGAAATAAGTTGAGAGGAAGGAAATAAGTTGAGAGCCAAGCAAAAACAGATTCCAAACTCGGTTGAGGTGGAAGCATCTGTTTTGGTATTCAGTCCTTCTCTCTCTCTCTCTCTTTTCCTTCTTCTCTCTTTCCTTTCACATTTCCATCCTTTCCTTCAACAAAAAAACCTCACGCGTCTACGCCCATTATTCCCCCCCCATTCAAATACTTTCCTCTCCACTCTCCACTCGCCGCTCTCCGCTATCCACTCCATCTCTCTCTTTGCTAAATCTCATCCATTCCACCATGACAGACAGAGTCCACCCATCTTCCAAGCCCACAACCAACGGCAACGTCAACGGCACGGTCCCCGCCGCCGCTCCAAACGGCGCCGCCATTCCCGCCGCAACCTCGACAAAGCCCCAGCTCCGGCAGCCGTACCGGTCCCAGCCTCAGTACCAGCACCGGCGGCGCCGCCGTAGTGGTCGGGGCATCTGCTGCTGCTGCTGCTTCTGGTCGATCCTTATCCTCCTCGGCCTGGCTCTCCTAGCCGCCATCGCCGGCGCCGCCGTCTATGTTCTCTACCACCCCCACCGCCCTCAGTTCACCGTCACCTCCCTCCGCATTGCCAGGCTCAACCTCACCACCGCCTCCGACTCCTCCTCCTCCCACCTCACCACGCTCCTCAACCTCACCATCGCTTCCAAAAACCCTAACAGCCACTTAACCTTCTTCTACGACCCCTTCTCCCTCATCTGCTCCTCCAATTCCGTCCAAATCGGCAACGGCACGATCCCCGCCTTCACCAGCTACAAGAAGAACGAGACCACCTTCCGCACCATCGTGTCAGCGTCGCTGGATCTGGACACTGACTCGACGACGTCGTTGAGATCCGATCTGAAGAGGAAGACCGGGATTCCGCTGGAGATTCAGATGGACACCAAGGTGAGAGTTAAAATGGAGAATTTGAAGAGCAAGAAGGTTGGGATTAGGGTTACTTGTGATGGAATCAAAGGAGTTGCTCCCAAAGGTAAGACTCCGACGGTCGCCACCGTCTCCGACGCCAAATGTAAGGTTGATCTTCGGATCAAGATCTGGAAATGGACCTTTTAATTTAATTTCTTTTATTCAAATGAATTTCTCTTTTCTTCTTCTCTCTTTGTTATTATTATTTTTTTAATTTCTCTTTAAATGTTTTTTTTTTTTTTTTTGGTTATGAGTTGGGATTTTGTAATCAAAATTCAACCATCAGCCTTAGCAACGGAGGTTTACAATAGGTCAATTATGACAAATTTGTGAAGAAACAAAAAAATATTAGAATATTTCTTCTTCTTCTTCTTCTTCTTTTTCATTTTTGGTTTTTGCTTTGGAGAGACTTTGGTGTTGTGAGTGAATCTTATTTTTTATGAAATTGCAATTTGATAATATTTTCCTCAAGTGTTGATCTCAATAATTTCTATGTAATATTTGTTAAGGAATGTAGATAAACAAAAATGCCTTCTTCTTTTTCTTTTTTTTTTCTTTTGAATTTTTTATTGATTTTAATTTCGTTGCTTGGACTAAACCAAAATGCGTGGGTCACGAACATGCATCGTTATTTTGTTGTTTTGGGTAAATTAGCTGTTTTCGGTGGCGTTAGTGAAAAAGAAAGAGATAATGAAAGGAAAATAATAATAATAATAATAATACAAAAAATTATTCAATAAATAAATAAATAAATAAATGATAAAGAGAGAAAAATAAAAATAATGATTTTAGTGATTAATTATTGGTAACTGATTGAGCAATCAAAAGTAAAATATTTGAGGAGTTTTGACCATGTGGGACGGTACATCTGGTTTACAACTATGATGCAAAGGTACTGAAATCAATGAGATTTGCCTTTTCTCTTTAGGCTGGCCTCCTCTACGCCCTTTGCCTAATGCGTCTAATTACTATTAAAACCACCATCATTTATATATTATTATTGGGTCATTTTCCAATATGAGTTAATAAAGACCAGTGGCTAATTTACCTAAATAATAATAATAATAATAATGAGCAGTTGCATGTAATGGTTGGACTGCTTTTTTTATTTATTTATTTTTTATGAAGAGGTCCAATGTCTTAGTAGCCGTTGTGAAGAAGGCATCATTATCTTACTGAACACCCCTAGCCTTACTATAGTGCTTTGTCTTGTTGTTCTATTAATATTATTTTAAGAAGCTTTCTATGTTTGGGTATCGTAAATGATAATGTGCCTTTCTAAACATTACGGTGGCGTTCGGAACACCAATTAAAGTTGGAGTTTTGAAAATATTTTGATTGAAAAATGAATGAATGTTTGAAAATATACGTTTAGTTAAAATGAATTGTGATGGTTAAAAAGTATAAAACTTAAAATGTGTTCAAAAAAATAAAATAACAATATATATCTCGTTTCGTTATTCTCATCTTATATAATTAAAAAAATTTGGCTCATTGGTTCATTTTAACTCAAACTGTACTTTTTTTTGTTTTTTTCTCAAAAAATTTTTGTCTTTTTCTCAAAAAGTTTTTTTGTCTTTTCTGAAAATCCAAAAAAATTTACTATTACAACTAAAATATTTCAACTCAAACTAACCAACCAAACACACTATTAATCTCATTTCGACTTAAATAAGAACGTTATGAACTTTTAAAATTTGAGTTTCTTTTCTCAAAATAAAAAAGATAGTTGGGGATATGAATAGTGAAATTGATTATTTTTGAAGAAAAAGAAAAAAGTATTTAAAAACTCTAATTGATACGGAGGTTCCTAACTGATCCCAAATGATATGATTAAAAACACATTGAGATTAAAAAAAAAAAAGAAGGAAAATTAACATAAAATGCTACGAAGGAAAATTGGCAATGGTAAAATACAAAATCAAATAACTTTCTCGTGTGGCATTATTGGACTGCCGGATAGAAAAGTTCTTCTTATCTCTCTCTATCTATCTCTCTTTCTCTCTCTAGTGGGCTGTATTGATGTCTTTCTTAGATTGTGCCGTTCTCTTACTTAGGTTATATTGTTGGACGACTGTTCCGTCAAATGAGAGACAATTCCTACAAAATCTTGCTGGTTTCTTTTTTCTTTCTTTCTTTCTATTTGTTGTTTTATTGGAAAAGGGAAAATAAAATAAAATAAAATAAAATTAAATTAAATTAAATTAAAAAAACTAGAGGAAGGCATTGTTTTCCCTTTACACTGATGCCAACCCCAACTGATTATATAGTTATATATAAATCAAAATCCCTCCTCCCAAGCACTTTTGGCTATCTCTGGTTGACCCCTCCTTGCCTACTAGAGGCTTGGCATTAAGATATCACATTTATATTTATGTTTGTTTTATTTTTCTCTTTGATGTGGAGCATGTCTCTATATTACACAAATATAGTCAAAATAAATGGCAGAACTCTTTCAACTTGTATTCCAGTTAACCTTCGCTTACAAAATGAAATAGATTATAGATGCTAATATACTTTGATAATTGCTATAATATTTTGCATTTTAAGATTATTTGTATATAAATAAATTAAATAATGGAAGGGGAAAAAAATAAAAAATAAAAAGAGGTGGAGCAGACAAGGACGGTGATATGGGGATTAAATTCGGGCGCACGTGGGATGTGTGTGTCATTGGTCTGGTTCAGAGGGACAGTTGGAATTTCATCAGTGGTTGTAGACTGCTTTTACCCCTCAAAAAATTAAATAAAAAAGAAAAAGAAAAAAAATGAGAGAGTTGAGATTCTGGAGAGAGCGTCTCTTGCTTTGCTTTGCGTTGAGAATTGAGATGAGAATGACATGAACTGGCGTTAGTACACTTCACAATATTCGTACACACTCTTGGCCTGGTTAATTTCCTTTCCTTGCTCAATAATATCTCTGAGGTGCGTATAATAACAAAGATTAACTTCAATTAAATCATATTTTTTTATCTTAATTTTTATTTTTTTAAAAAAATTAATAAAATTTATAATAATTTTTTTAAAGAATTAACTCAATTCAAACTCAATTTATTTATGAAACGGACCCTTAGTTTATGCAAACAATAGGTGGTCCTACCTTTTTTTTATTTTATTTTTTTTAATTTTTAAAGAAAGGATCTCCTGATGTTGCCTTGTTGGGATTTGAGAAGACATTTCCTTTTTCTCTTCCTTTTGCTATGGGAAGGGATTTGGGATAATTTACTTTGACACTGTTCTTTTAGTTTACTTGATGGGATGATTATGTACTTGTGTAAATTCATAAATTGGAATGGTAATGAGATTTATTTGTCGGTGCCTTCTAAGTCATCGACATCGTACAATTTAGACTCAATGTACTCTTGTAGCATAGCTGGCCCAGCCGTAATCTCAATGTTCTTTTGCCATTTTTCTTAGCTCCAAAATCCAAACAAGAGATTTTCAGCTTGCATCTTTTTTTTTTTTTTTAATTAAAAAAAAGTTAAGTGGTCGTTTGGTGTATATACTCCAATTGGAATTTTCAAATTGTTTTTTTTTCCCCTTCAAATGCAAAAACAAAATCACTTTTTACATCTTTAAATCTCCATTTTTCATTTTTAAAAAACTCAAATTTTAAAAGTCTACAACTTTCTTTGTTTAAGCTGAGATAATTTATTTATTTTTAATTATATAGAAGGACGAGAGAAACGAAATAAGATATATATTGTTATTTTTTTCCGAACATATTTTAAGTTTTTACACTTTTTAACTATCACAGTTTATCTTTCAATCAAACTCACATTTTAAAAATTCAATTCACTTATAATCTTAAATATTTCCAAAACAACTCCAATTAGTCTTCCAAACGCCAGCTAAGAATTGTAACTAAAGCAGTTTTGGAAGTTATAACTTGTTTGACACTAAACACATAGATTGTTTTTAGATACTATTTACAAAATTTTATCCACTATATATGTTTTCTCACAAAATTTATAATTTAATATTTAAATTTAATTTTCAAACCTATGATGTAAAAAGAGGCTTTAGAATGCTCATTTTCGTCCTTTACACAACAGGTGGGGTCTCAACTGTTACTACTATAATACAATTTTTTTCCCAAAAAAAAAAAGGAGAGAAATTATCATAAATAGCATTTTTATTAAAGTAAATAGTAAGATTTTAAAATATTTAAAATAAATATAAAATTTAATAGATAAATAAAATTTATAAAAAAATAAATCATTTATTTATCTAACAAATTTATTATTTATTATTACTCATTTCAAGTATTTTTAAAATCCGTTAGTTATTTTAATTATTTTTCATAAAAATGCTATCTACTGCTTTCAACCAAACAAAAGTCAGTAGCGGCAAAAACCTCACGAGGCCGAGTGCAGCCCAACAGGATCTGGTTTTGACACGGCTTAGGCCAGCTGGGGGTGTGTCACCACGGTTTCCCCTGCTCAACTGTTGGGCCCTTGGTAGATTCAAGTTCTTCCCAACGAGACACAAAAATAAGCCATTAACCATCCTAAAACTATTGAAAGATCCTTGTTGATTAATTTAAGATAATTTCTTGATCGACTTGCACTTGATCAACGGATTCAAATCATCTATCTAATTTTTGATATCCCAAATAGTATCTAAACATTAATATTATGACATGTTATTTTAAAAAATTTGAAATGTTTTATAATATATTTTAATATCTTAAAATCTAACTTCATTCAATAATATGTCAAAATATAACTGATTAGAAACTATTTGAGATATCAAAATTAGACAGAAGATGTCAACCCCTTGATTAACACAACACATTTGATTGACTTAACCTAACGTCCAAACAAAATTAATCCCCATTCCTTAACCACAAAGTTTCAGTATTTGTAGTTGCAGACACATTTCCTTCCTAATAAGATCACTCCAAAGACAGTTGTTCATATAACTACAGAAGACAAACAAAAAATTTATCGGCAGCCCAAAGGAAAAATCAAAGGGAAAAGTGCAACTCTTTGCATTACATAATAACAAGAGTACTCAACAGCAGACGGGCCATGCCACGGCTGTCTAGTGTCCTCTTCGATACTTGCTGCAATTACCCAAAGACTTCTTACGCGGTTCCATTAAACCTCGTGTGGACACCGTAACCCACGTCCCAAACACCAACTCAACCATAAAATCTCCTCCAGCTTTCCCTATGAAAAATGCTAATATTAGGTTCGTTAACTCTAATCTTAATTTTGATTATTATGTTATATAGCGTGTCAGTTGTCATATTTTTGTTGAGACAATTATCACATCAATTAGGCTAAAAACATCTACCATGAAAAAAAATCTCAATATTATATAAATTGATATTAAAAAGTTGATATTACAGTTGGTATTCCTAATACAGTTTTTTAATTAGGCCTGTCGTTTTATACTGTCCTTGTCTTGCCAAATGAGAATTTCTGTCCCTTAATTTATTGCTTTATAGAAATTAGCACCTTCCGTAATTAATGTTTGTTCTCTCTTTACATGTAATATCTCCTTAACGGCTATATCAGCTTATGTTTTCTAAACGCTTTTCACTCTTTCTTCCCAACCAGCTGCGACTGAAAATGTTGACCAACAAAGCTTCTCTCTTGGCTTCGTTCATTCTTTATCTCTTCGTCACTGTTTCGTTCTCTAACCCAGACATTACGGTCTTGCTTTCCTTCAGAGCCGAGTCCGACCCATCCAACTCGCTCGCCTCCTGGGTCAATTCGTCGGACCCCTGCTCCGGGTCGTGGCTCGGCGTCTCGTGCAACCGGGAGACCAGCCGAGTCACGCGGCTAGTACTCGAGAACCTCAACCTCACCGGGTCGACTCGGCCTCTGACTCAACTCGTTCACCTGAGACACCTCAGCCTCAAGCACAACCTACTCAGGAGTAATCCCTCTCTCGACCTCTCCTCCTGGCCGAACCTCAAGCACCTCTACCTCTCCCACAACCGCTTCGCCGGAGAGTTTCCAGCCGGAATCTCTCGCCTCCGCCGACTCCTGCGGCTCGACCTTTCATACAATGCCTTCTCCGGGAAGATCCCAATGGCCGAGTTGGCTCAATTGCCTCGCCTGTTAACCGTCCGACTCGAGTCGAACTCGTTTGGCGGAGAACTCGGCGCGGTCAATTTCTCGTACAATTACTCGATTTCAGACTTCAACGTCTCGCGAAACAATCTCTCCGGCGAGATACCGGCGTGGCTGTCGCGTTTCAACGCGACGTCGTTTGGCGGCAACGATCGCCTCTGCGGAAAGCCTCTACCTTACGATTGCTCGAATGGAACGGACCACAACGACTCCGAGAAACCGGCAAAAAAAGAAAGAGGATTGAGCCGTACAGCCGTGCTCATGACGACGGTCATTTCGGTGGCCATGGGAGCGGTTCTGGCAGCAATTGGGGTGACAGCCGCGTGCCGTTGGCGCAAAAGGAACGCGTGCCTATCACGTGGTGGTCATCAGTGTAAAAGACGGTGTGGGCCCCGCGGCGGGGCATATGGTGGGCCGAAGTGGGGTCGTGATGGCATGGTGATGTTTGACGGATGTAAGAAGAGAATTAGTGGCGTCAGCGACCTGCTGAGCGCTTCGGCGGAGATGCTTGGGAAGGGAAGTGTAGGGACCACTTATAAAGTGGTCATGGACGGCGGAGACACGGTGGTGGTGAAGAGGGTGACGGAGGGGAGAATAACGAAGGAGGCTGAGTGGTGGTTGAGGGAAATAATCGGACGGCTGAGGCACACTAACATCGTGAGCCTCAGAGCTTATCACCGTTCACAAAATCAAGATGATCAGCTTCTACTCTTGGTCTATGACTTTCTGCCCAACGGAAGCCTCCATCATCTCCTGCATGGTTTGTCTTGTAACTGTTTGCCCTTTTTATCCCAAATCATAGAATATGGGTGACAATATCTAACAATATGGCAAAAATTTTGTATGTTTTGTACAGGCAATAGGGGACCGGGAAGGACCCCGTTGAACTGGCCTACAAGGCTGAAACTAGCGTCGGATTCTGCACGAGGCCTTGCTTTCCTCCATGATCAAAATCTCAACAAAGTCAAGCTCTTCCATGGACACTTAACTTCATCGAACATCATAGTAGACCGCTTAGGCAACGCATGTCTTTCAGACACGGCCCTACACCAACTCCTGCGCGTCCCGCTTTCGCCGCTCAGCGCCTACACAGCTCCTGAGCTAGTGACGCTCAGCACCAGCCATAGTACTAGTCCGAGGAGGTTCACGCGCAAGTGCGATGTCTATAGCTTTGGGGTGGTTTTGCTCGAGATGTTGACCGGGAAAATGGCAAGTCTAGAAGAAGGAGAGACAAGTTTGGTGAAGTGGGTACTTGAGAGAGTGGGCAGAGAAGAGTGGACGTGGGAGGTTGTAGACGTTGAGCTCTTGAGGTACAAAGAAATTGAGGAGCAGATCATGGCGCTTGTGCAAGTGGCTTTGCTTTGTTTGTCTACTTCGCCGAAAGATCGGCCCGCCATGAGCGTGGTGCATACGATGATTGAGGATATTAGAACAAAGGGTGTTAGAGATGAGCGTCAAGAGATGAGGTCTGTTATGGATGATCTGAACTCCGCTGCTTCGTCATCGCCGTCTTCGTCGGAATGCAGTCCCAAATTCGTGAGCTGCGCCTGAAAACGACGTCAAGGCCGGTGTGGGGTTGGAAAGATGGTGAGCATAATTGGCCATTGTCCCGAAATATGAATGAGAGAGGTCACAATTACATGTTGCTTTCTTCGGACAAATTTGTGATGCGAAAAACAACAGAAAGAAAGAAAGAGCCCAAAAAAAAAAAGGGAAAAATGGGGACAAATTTGTATGTGTTTTATGTAGCGATGATGGGTACGGGTATTCCAGATTTTTCCTTACAATTTTTAGTGAAAGTAAATTTTTGGTTGCCTCAAAAAAAAAAAAAAAAAAAAAAAGAAGTAGATTTTTGGGTTTCTTTTGTTTTTTTTTTTTTTTTTGGAGTATAGGATTTATTTATTAGAACAGTTGTATATGTGTGTATTTTATTATATGATGCCTAATAAAGTATTTGTTCTAGCCTTTCTGCTCTTTTTTTTTTTTTTTTTTGAAATTTCCTTTGTGTTCTTTTGATTTACATTTTTATTTTCTTGGTATATTTCTTTTTTGCCAAAGGATTTAGATCCCATTTTTTTTATTAATATTACAGGCTGCTTTTTTTTTTTTTTTGGATATATTCTATTCACATGCTTTATTAGGTTTAGAATTTTTGATGTTTTGAAAAGAAAATGCGTCTCCAAAAAAAAAAAAAAGTCACAATTGTTGGTTGATAAGCATTTGGTAAAATAAAAAATATTAGGCTCTCGCTTACATTCAATTATTAAACAACAAATTGTGACTTTTTTTTACCGATAAAACGAAGCAGGAGGAGAACGTGAGAGTTGTAGACAATCAGATTACAATTATGTAAAAAAAAAAAAAAAAGGTAAATTAGAAATTGATTAAGAATAACGAGTTTTTTGAATCTAGAACTTCGCAAATCACGCTAAATTTCCGAGAGAAATAATGGTGATCTTCATTTTGAAAATGAAAAAAATTGGTGAGATGTGGATGGCAAGAATACGAGGACCACAGGGAAGCGATTCCATGAACGACAAGCAAACTAACAACGACATGAAAATGAAATGGGAACACTGGAAAGTTAACTTCAGGGTTGTTTGGCTACCTGGCTTTATATAAACTAATGTTGTGCTTTTCCTTAATAATGAAATAAAAGTAAATTCTGCATGTCTTAATACCGTGAAATATCAGGCTTCCTGATAGTAAAGTAACATTAAAGAATATAACAGTTCCACAGTACGTATATTGATTGAGAGGAATAATGTGTCACACTCAATCCTACTAGTTAATAAAAAATAAAAAAAAATTTTTTTTTTGAGCAAAATGAAAAGGTCGTATTTCGTTATACATGCTTGATTTCAATTTGTGATATCTACTAGTAAACTCATAAGACAAAAACTGATTTACATGTATATATCAGGGAAAAAAATAATGAATAATCTTTGACAATCACGACTATTTCTTTACCATTTGTTGAAAAAAATTTTGTTTGAAATAACGCATTTGTTGATTGACGATCAAAGACAGTAAATCGGCACCCCTTCATGTCATGCTCTAGCTCACTCCTTGATTGAAGTCTAATCTTCTTTCGATTCAGCTTAACGCACTGAACAGGAAAAACACAAAATTCGAATTATCAGTTGCAGTGATCTAAGTACGAAAGATTCATAAGAAAGTGAAAGAAAAAACGAGTAAATCAAAGACTAATGAAAATTATGCACTTTTACATCATAATTCACATTAATTCTGTTTAACATGATGTCCTTTTTTATTGTTACCATGGGATTCTTAAACAGAGGAGGTGGAGGCCAAAAAAATAAAATTAAAAAAAAAAAAAAAGAAAAGAAAGTAGTAAAGAAAGAAAAGAAAAAGAAAAAGAAAAGAAAAAGAGAAAAAAGGAGAAAGAACCTGAACTAATTAGTCTTGCTTTGGAGTCGATCCACTTGGAACAGAAGCTTCTTCTTCTGTGACACCGAGCGATTTTGCCGTGTCGGCATCTGAAGGCGGAGACGAAGAAGGAGAAGGCAACGCTGGAGATGCTGTCGTTGGAACGTTAACCTCCAGAGGATCATTTTGGTCCTGATTTTCTTGAGATTCTTGAGAACTAGGCTGCCCGAGCTCAGAACCGCGATCGACATTAACTGGACCGAGGAGATCATCGTAAATCTGTGAAATGTTAAGATTCCTATAAGCAGTCACAGAAGAGTGGGGTATCAATCCTTGAAACGCCGGAAGATTGATTTCTCCAAGTGCTAGAGGTTCGTGTTGAGCATCCTTCGTAATCTGCTCGACATCAGGAACACGATAATAAAATCGTCGCAATTCTTGAGGCTCCCATTCCCGAGGACCGGATTCGGCCGGAGAATTAGGCTCCGCGCCTGGAGCAGAAGCCGATGTCGACGCCGTGTCGGAGTCGTCCGGTGCCTTAGCACTACCACCGCGGTAGTGCTGGAGCCGGTCGGTCACAATTTGGAGTTCGGCCTCGAGGCAATCGAGGAAGCTCTGAAGGTCGGAGATGATGCGGGAGCAGCCGAAGACGGGGTCCGAGGCGCGGGCGAGGGCCTCGAAGGTGAGGCTGGTGGCCGCGGAATGTTGGCGATTTGCCACGACGGCTGGCTCTGCCGGAGTACCGGCCTCCCGCGCGCTCTCGACTCTCTCGGTGAAGTTGGTGCGGCCGAAGAACCTGAGAACCGCCGCGAACTCGGCCTCCATGCCCTGTGGGAAGTACTGCAGGAAAAGACAGTCGGGTGAGCATCTCCGACGAATAGCTCTGCAGGCGCAACATGGCGGTATTAATCGACGTTTCCGATCGCCGCCGTCGCTCATTCTTTCTGTCTTGAGTCGTGTTTTTGTGTTTGGTTCTTGTTCGGTTCTTCCTTTCCGAGAAGAAGAAGAAGTAGTTTGCTAATTTGCCTGTTTTGCGATGTTAATTACCAACTTTGTTTCTATTCTTGTGGGTTTTCTTGGGTGGAAAAAGAAACTGGGGGTGTCAATGGAAGATAAGCGAGGATTTTAGAGAGAGAGAGAGAGAGAGAGAATCGTATATAACTGAATGAGAGCGTCTTTCAAAACTTTAACCGGAGGAACGTGGGTTCTGCGTATATTAGGATTTTGTGAAAGCTCTCTAGGGACGTGTGGCATGTTTGTAAGTACGTAAGTGTTTTTTTTTATTTATTTATTTATTTATTTATTTATTTAAATGAAAGTTCAAATACGCCTTTGCATGAGGTATTTTTAGAGCGCGTTTACCGAATTATAAAAGAATGTAAGAAGAAAGATAACAATATTAGAAAATAAAGAAATAAGAAAGATGATTGTTGATTTTTTTTTTCCCCTCTCATGTTTACTTGCCTATTAGTAAAAGTAAAGGAAAACAATCCAATTTTATAAACTCAAGAATGTTAGTCTTATGAAGGTAATTACTAAAATAATGTGTTATACGATCAGAACAGTAGGAACTTCTTAAGAGTAAATTAGTAAATTTGATTTTTGTTTGTTATATTACAACTAAACTTTGATCTAAACACATGATTAATTGGTAAATAAAAAAACGAATAATATTTCATTTTCATTTTAGGTGAAGTAAACACGTCCAAAATAAAGATTACATGTTACATATATTTTTAATATGGTTTATTCACGTGTTTTAGTTGTTTCATAAATTTTTGATGTTTTGAAAAAATATATATATGTGTGTGTGTGTGTGTGCGCCACATCTCTGGATTAATGAGAATTTGGTAAAAGAAAAACGTTAGGCTCTCCTATAGATTGGTGTTTACAAAACCGACAAATATTTGGTGGGGGAAAAAAAAAAAAAAAAAAAGCGACAAAAACAAAAAAACGACAAAGACAAGAGAAAACGACAGCATAGTTTACGAACGAAGGCGAGTAAAACGACAATAAACTATACCCACGAAGGTGAATAACACAGATAACAAAGACAAAGAGACGACAACAAAAATGACTACAAGGGCGAATAAACGAAACGAAGGAAAACATCAAACAACAACAAAAATTAAAAAGAGACATTAAATTAGTAAATGGCACAAAAGTAAAAAAGGCCAGTAAGTCAAACGACAATACATATGCATCACTAAAAACGACAATACGTCTGACAGAACGACAAAGATTTGAAAATCAATAGCTAGAGGACAACTGCAGCAATGGAGGAATAGTGATGATATTCATCTATCAAAAATCAGACTCGATTAACGACACGAAAACTAAAAACTACAGGAAAACGAAATGGGAAGACCAGAACAACTTCAGGGTCGTTTGGCCATCTTATGCTTTTCCTTAATTATGAAATAAAGTTATGATATTCTGATGCTCAAATATCGTAAATTCCAATTTTTCATTTCCTGGTATCAAAGTAATATTACAGAAATATTAATAGTTTCACAAATGGAGATTTTGATTCTGAATAGAAATGTATCACACACAAACCTGCTAGTTAATAAAATTGGTAATTAAACAAAAGGTGATTATTCGTTACATATTCTTGATTCCAATGTCTGATTTCTACAAATATACACATAGAACTCATGCGATATAAACTGATTTACACATGTAATTGAGGGAAAAAAGTCATTTCAATCACCTCTATTTCTTTACCTTTTGTTTATATCTATGTATGTGTGTGTGTATAAATATATATATATATTTTTTTTTTGTTTCCTATTCTTTGTATAAATATGCATTTTGTTGAAGATCCAAGGCAGAGAATCAACACACTTTTCATGTCATCGTGCTCTAGCTCACGCTCGATTGAATTCGCATCTTCTTTGAATTCAGATTATTCCCCTGACCAAGAAAAACACAAAATTCGAATTATCAGTTGCAGTCAGATTGTAGTACTAAGTAAGATTCACAAGAAAGTTAAAGAAAAACATGAAGGCAAAACAAAATCATGCTTTCGTACGTACAACTCACAACTAATGAGAAACCAATTTGATATTGAGCAAAATAAGATTAAGCCATGTTGTTCTTCATCATTGACACCGAACCAAAATTTCTCACATAGCATGATCTAAAATCTAATGTCGGAGGTGAAGAGCGAGAAGACGATACCGAAGAATCTGCCGCTGGGACGTTAACCTCCGTAGCATCGCCATCATCTTGGTAGTTACTCTCTTGAACTTCAACAGGAGGACCTAGATCAGTCGATTCAGGATTAAAATAATCTTGAAATTCTTCAAACTCCGCAAACTCATCATCACGCCTAACAGGATAGTAGTAGGACTGCGCGAGATTAGTATTGTCGATAGTCTCGAAAGTGTTAAATCCTCCAAACGAAGCCGGATAGAGTTGAGTCTGCGCATGATCAGGATCATCACGAGGAATAGGTTGATAGTAATTGTAAAGATGTTGAAAGTGATCTTCTAGAGGAAACTGATTGTTGATCATGGCCGGGAAAGGCTCTCGTATTCCTTGATCAGAAGACGGCGCCATAAAGGAGTTGATCGTGGGATGGCTCTCGAGTTGCGCGTTCACGGTATCGTGTTCTACTTCACTGATCTTGATGCAGCGCCGGCCGCCGGAGAGATCTCTGGAGCGGATGAGGGCTTCTTGAATGATGGATTTCGCAGTATCGCTTTGGATGGTGGCTTCTTTGTGACCGGTGACTTTCTTGATGAAGTTTCTGATGCCGAAGAACCTGCGAACCGCCTCGAACTCTGCTTGCTTTTCGGTAGGGAAATACTGCTTGAGAAAGCAATCTGGTCTGCATCTTTTGTGTCCATGTCCGCACGCGCAACATGCTGTGAATGGCTTTGCTCTCCCCTCGCCGTCGCCGCCGCCGCCGCCGCCGCCGTTGCTCATTCTGGTGTCTTGGTTCTTGGTTCCTTTCGGAGAAGAAGTTTGCTTCTATCCGTTCTGCGAATTACCAACTTTGTCTACTTCTTGGTTTAATTTCTTGGATGGAAAAGAAAACTGGGGTGTCATGTATTATATATCTGCGGGATTAGAGAGAGAGAGAGTTTTTTTTTTTTTTTTTTTTTTTTTTTTTTTGGTGTGGAAAAATTGAGAGTCTTCAACTGATTTGAGTTTTTGCATTAACATGTTTGTAGGTGTTTTGTAGATAGAAAGACAAGAAAATAAATTTCGAACACCTCTTTTGCTTGCTTATATAATTTCGTACCAATGCGGTGTGTCTTTTTAATACAAGTTTTATAATCATTTTACAAGAAATTCAGTGATAGCTTAAAAAGATAATACATAACATACATGGAGACTATCAACACAAACAAGATTATTTTTGCCACCTAGTGACCAATATGCAAGAAAATATGTAGATTTTAATTTAATTAGTTTAGATTGGTGACGGCATACATTAAACTATTATGAATAAAGTGAAAATAAAAATTTTAAGGAAATTACATATGTTTAAAGAAATCCAGGGGATATTGGCCCGGCCTACGAGCTCTTGAGGTATAATGACATGGATGAGTAAAGCTTGGCTCTTGTGCTTTTTATCATAAAGATCATGGCTCCTGTGCTTTTTTGCCAAAAGATCGACCGCTCAACAATGGCAATGAGCGTGATTCATAGATGATTGAGGACTGAGAAAAAATGGTGTCACATTAAGTGAAGAGAACATATTGGATGATTTGACATCGATCGGCTGCTTTTGCATCAAAATGCAGCCCCAAATCAGCTAGCTGCTGAAAACCTCCGTCAATAAATCAGTTGAACGGCTAGGGGGACAAGAAGGCCGGGTTGAGCCTGTCCGGTTGAAACAAAGGCTGGCCTTATACCCCGGCCGGCGGGTGAGGGGTGAGGCTTAACGATGGTGTGGGGCTGATGAAAGGGATTAAGCATATACTTGGAATTGGTCCCATTTGAGGGGATTCACATTTAAGTGCTTTCTTGGGGCAAATTTGTAGTGCAAAAAACAATAGAAAGAAGGGACAATAAAAATGGGGACCCTATACGACATATGTAAATTTGTCGTTAAAAAGTTTTTATAAAATTGTGTTTGTTTCTAGCAACCTTCAACCAATTTAACCAATGAACAAATTTACATATGTTGTAATGTGTTAATTGTTAGCCATTGAAAGCCATAAATTTTTTGTAACAAATAAGGTTTGTGATATAAGTCGATGATTAAAAGCGTAGAGAATAAAGTTGTAGGGGGGATATAATGAAGAAGAGACTATTTTTATTAGCAACATTTGAAAATATAGGATTTTTTTTGTCAAAAACATTTATAAAAAAAATAGATGAACCAAAATGCACATTTCAGCATTTCTTAACGTGTGTGTTTTGATAGAATGTTATAAATGTATAGACAAAAAGAGCAAACTTTAGAAACGACAGTATAGTATACCAACGAAGGCGAATAAACGACAAGAAAATAAAATCGAACACAACGACAGAAAAGGGCAACAAAAATTACAGTAACAGCAAAGGTGAGAAAACGACAATTGAAGGAAAACGCCGACAAAGGTTAAGATACGGCAATAAAGAAAAAGCAACAACAGAAACGCAAAAGACGACATAAAATTAATGAACAACAACAAAAGTTAAAAAGGACAGGAACACAAAATGATAAGACATATGAAACCCCAAAAATTTGAAAATCAATAGCTTAAAGGATATAACAGCGAAGGAGAAATGCAAAGTAGGAAGTAACTATATATGATGCGTGATACACCAAAACAGAGTTGTAAATAATCAGATTAGAAACATGTAAAAACAAATTAGAAACTGATTTTTAACAATCAGATTTCGAATCTACTTTCTTCACAAATCACTCGACTCATTTCAAATACCTCTTTTGCTTGCTGCCAAAACTAATGCAGCGTCATTTACGTAAAAGATTAATCTGAAGATAGCACATAATCATTTTGCAAGACAGTGATTGATTGAGAAAGTTTTGACCCTTAAAAATAATAGGAATATGTATTATTCTCGTCTATATCCCTAGATTTTTTAATCTTTGTTTGATAGAGTGGAAAAGATAAAGGAAGGAAATCCATGAGCCCTATCACTTTTTTATCCTTCCAACTTTGGGAAGAAAAGTGGATGGAAAATTTTTGACAAAATAAACATGGGTAAAATACCTATTTTGATTTTACTCTACCCTCATCTTAAAATTCATATAATGTTATAATTGTAAAATATATATGATTAGATATTTTGTTTCACTTCTATCAAATAACATGATGGAAAACTTCTCTTATTTCCATTATCTAGAGATTTAACTCATTCCTTTTTATTTTCCATCCCTCTTACCAAACATAGCATTATGGTCATTTTCACTTTGCTTTTTAAATTTTAAAAACCTGAGCTTTCAATTAGCCCTCACTTAACCGGTTTCATTCTAATCTCAGTTAAGAACAAACATAAAATTAAAAAAAAAAAAAAAAAAAAAGAGTTAAGTTCAATTATGTGATTTTTTTCTTTTCCAAATATAAATCCTAACATATCGTGTTTAGTAAAATTAATACCTCTTTTGTTTCTGTTTTTTATAAAAATTCAAGTAAAAGAGGTTAAATGGAATAAATTCAAAATTTAGGGGCAAAAGGGAAATTTTAAAAGTTCTAATGTATAGGGGAAAGGATCCTAAAACTCCAGGGCATGAGAACACTCCAAAAGATTGAAATAAAGCAAAACTTAATGACTTATGCAAGAAAGTATCTCGTTTTAGGTAGGAGTATCTGCTTAAATGCACACCTGTGGAATATTCCATTATGATTCCACAATTTAATCATTGATATTTGATAGATCTTACATGGAACTTGTCCAAACTAAAAAAAAAAAAAAGAGGAAAAAAAAAGTAGGGGTGGGAAACTACTAATCCCAACATTTTTTATTTTTTTGTACAACATCTCATAAAATAATTTTAAAAAAAAAAACTTTTTTGAACAACATTATTGAAAAAAAAAAACCCATAAGAAAGATATATCGGATTGTTTGTCGCCTGGTAAGAGCTATGGTCACTAAGAACACAACACGGCAGCAACCAAGACTCTTGATTCGTGATAAGAAGTTTTGAGTCCTTGAGATTGGAAAGGCTGTGCTTCAACGGGGATGAAGTGGTCCTAAACACTCGACATCTTGATGATAAGTAGCATGGAATTTGTTATAAAAATCCCAAAAAAGAGAAAAAAGGGTTATACATATTCAGATAATCTTTAGGAAATGAGAGTCTTTTGCATGATCTATTATACATCTCTCTCTCTCTCTCTCGAGGTGAATTTTCCATAAACTCCCAACAGTAACCACTAAGACAGTGACAATTTAAACCAAAAACGTCTAATCAAGAGTACGAATGTCTTACCAACTTGCCTGATGATGCAGTAAATAAAAATCTCCCCTTATTCCTATCCTTTTTCAGTATAACATGGCCAGCTTTTTGGCACCACGCAAAGTACACAGTAAACCCCTAAGCAGATGGCATACGGACTTGACTATTGGTACACTATTTATTTCAATCTTACAGGAGATGCTGCAACGAAGGAGTAGTCCCAACAAAAGAACAAAATAGGTTGTACCAGAAACCAGATATGTCAATATAAACATTATTTGAGCAAGAAAAAAACTGATCCAAATTGAAGCTATTTTTCGCATTGAATTGAAACAAAAACACTATCAAACGTTTCTTCCACTGAGCTCAAGTCTCAACACATTAACGAACTCCAAATACAATATCAGGAAAGAGATCCAAAGCCCCAAAAAGACTTGAACTTGAACCGCCCAAAAGCAAACTTAAAAGAGAATTACAGTACTTTACATGCCGCAAATTTTAAACAAACTGTAGAGGATAAGTTATACCAGTCTGAATATAATCAGAATGAATGGTATGTCACCTATTACAAAAACAAAAAACAGGACACAAGCCGATTCGACGAAATCGCAGAAGGAAGAAGAATAAGCAGTTGAATCCTCCAAAGCATTTGCAAAGATGATTATTACTTTCTTTAATACGAAAATGAAAGGATGTCCTTCCTCAGATACCAATCAAAATACCGACTTGGAACACCGTTTTAGGTCCTAGGCAAATATAATTAAAAGAAACATCAAATCGATGATAATCCCTGCTCAATCCTCATCCATGAGTATTAACAGCTTCCCAAACTAAATTCTTCGGGACCGGGTTAGAAAGATCGCGAGCCTGCAAAGCCACTGACCTGAGCGTCCTGAGCGTCAACAAGTTCGCCTTCCAGAACGAGGCGCAATCGTAAGGCAAGTTGTGCTTTTTGCAAAGCTCCTTAACAAAGGGAGAGACTTTCCTGAGCTGGCAACGGGGCAATCTGGGAAACAGGTGGTGCTCAATCTGAAACTGCAAGCCTCCATGAAACCAGTCCATCCACGACGGACACGAGATGTCGAGCGTCCCGTGAGTCTGCATCTCAAACCAGTCACTCCCGCTTGGCGGGCCAACAAAGACACGCGACGAGAAGTGGTTGAGACAGAACTGAATGTGTTGAATTCCGGTGACAGAGAAACTCGCAATCACAAACATAACCTTCTCACGCCAATTGGGCAATTGAGAAACGAGCAGAGGATACCAAATCCAGAACACAGCAAGGCCTAAAATCTCCTGACCTCTATTGGGAACTTTTCTCTTCGAAAACAACAGAGCAAACGACTGACCAAACAGATTAATCCTAGCCAAACACATGACAGGGTAAAAAGTCCAGTGCTGATAACTGACTAAGAACCTAGCGAAAGCATCGAAATTCATCTTCCTTTCGTAGAAACAAGACGTAAGCGAATCGAAGAATTTCGAAGATACCACGAACACAGGCATGTGCTGGACATCCGGGTCGAAGTCGAGGCTGTTGCAGGCGAGGTGGTGAGCATTGTGGTTCCACTTCCACCACGCAATGCTGATTCCGGCGAGGCAGTTTCCGGTCAGGACCTGCACAAAGCGGTTGAATCCACGGCTCGTCATGACCTGGTAATGACCGGAATCATGGCCAATCCAGCCGCTCTGGATCCACAAAAACCCCATCAACCCGCCGGAGAACAAATGAACCCAGACACTCTCAGACCACATAACGCCATAAACGCTGATGGCGAACATCATTGCGATGGCACAGAAGGAGACGAAAACGCCGTGTCCTTTCTTCTCGAAAAGACCCATCTTGGAGAACTCTTGGACCAGCTTTCTGTAGTCCTTGGAGACCTCGGAGGCAGAGTAGTCTCTTAGATAATACCCAGTGAAGAACTGGTCCAGATATTGCCAGACTTTTCCCGGGTGGTAAGCGACGAAGGCATCGGTGGCGTCTTGGCCGGCGAGGTTGAGCAATGGAAGCTCGCCGCCGGGGTGGTCGTTGGCCCACTCGGAGACATTGTAGATCTTTCCCTGGATGGAGATCCACAGATCTCCTGGCGTCCTGTGCTTCCCGAGCTCTTCCTGGGAAATGTACTTCCTCGCCGTTGGCTCTGCCATTGGAGACATCACAAGGGATCTGAGAGGAAAGAGAGAAAAAAAAGTTTCTGGCTTTTTGGCTTTGGATTTCTCTCTCCTCCTTTCTGGAGTGAGAAAGGAAGAAGATGATGTTTTTGAGAAGTGTACTGGAGCACGAGATGAGAGGGTGTTTTTCTTTGTATAGAGAGAGAGAGAGGAATGGAGTCGGGGGGCTGTGGGGTATGATTACAGCTTGGCAGGCTTTGCGTGACTGAAGAAACGCCACAGAATTTGGTTGGTTTGTTTCCATGGACTTCGATTTTTATTTTAGGGTTTGTTCGGAAATAAATCCATTTTAAATTAAATTATATTTTTTTATCATTGTTTTTATTTTTTTTTAGAGGAGGATGGACACCATCTTATTTTCATCTCATTTTAAATTTTTTTTTGTCTTTTTCCTAAAAAATTTTTGTCTTTTTCCCAAAAAGTTTTTTGTCTTTTCTGAAAATTCAAAAAAATTAAATATTACAACTAAAATATTTCAACTCAAACTAACACACCAAACATTTTTGTCTTTTTCCCAAAAAGTTTTTTTATCTTTTTTAAAGATTTTTTTTATCTTTTTTGAAAAATTACTATTGAAACTTAAAAATTTTAAACTAAACTTATTCACCAAACACCCCCTTAAACTTCTTCATATAGATACCTTTTAAATTTATTGAATTTGTTAATTTAATTTGTAAACTTTTTTTTTCCTTGACCATCAACTTTCTGAATTTATAATTTTTAATTCCGTTAGTCTTTTATATGCATATTTATTAAAATTTATATCATTTTTTACATTGACTTACACATTATAGTTTTAAAAAAAAGATATTTGTGATCATTTTTATCTAATTCTAATACAAATTTATTTGAATACTTTCAATTAATTCAATTATAATTCATATTTGAACATTAATGTTAAAAAGAATTTGCATTTAAATTAGGTAAAAATAATCAACAATATCTTTTTGGTTATAATAATATGCAAGTCATAAAAATTAAATAAAAAAAACTGTACAAATGTTAATATATTTGGACAAGAAAGATTTCCAAGGTTAAATATTAAGAAAAAAAATTAAGAAGTAAATCCATAAATTTTAAAAATTCAGAAACTAAATTAACAAATTTAAAAAATTCACAGAATATTAGTACAAAATAGTCTTTATCTTATTTTGAAATTTGGTCTTGAGTTGATTTTTTTTTTTTTTGTAAATATTTTTTTGGGAAACTGATTTGCCCCTTCTTTTTTTTTTTTTTTTTTTTTTCCTGAACAACAATAGTTTTCTTTTCTGACTTCTCAGTCATTTCTTTTTTTTTTTTTTTTTTGTCACTTGTTCTGTGGCCAGTTTGAGGTCATGGGTGGTTTCAGCTTCTCCTGCATTATTATTATTATTATTATTATTATTATTATTTAGAGTGATTTACAAGATTATCCTTTGAAATATTACGTATTTGATTATTATATCAATTATAATAGCTTCGTTTTTTTAATCTTTAATTAGATAAGGATTAGAGATCAAAAATTCAAAAAAACATTAAAGAGAGAACAAAAGAATATAATCATATCTATCTGATAGCATGTTTTTACAATTTTTTCTATATCATTGCAACTATAATTATTTTTTTAATCTCTATATACATTCATATTAAAAATTTACAATACGTAACATAAAACTATTTTCAATCAAATTTATATTGTTAAAGAATTAATTCGAAGACTACAAATAATAGTTCATATCGATGATTAAAAAAAAAGCATATACTTTTTTTCACCTTTTTTTCAACGACTACAATTGTATCTTTTAACGCTGTCGAATCTTTTTTCATGATTTTCACAAGTCACTTCGCAATTGATATGGCTGGCAAGTGGCATGCGGATACGATGTGTTTCGGAGGTTTAACTGTTCACGAGCAAAACTAAAATGGGGAATATCCTATTCCTACCAAATCTACAATGAATATGTGTGTTCTTTTTTATTTGGTAAAGAAATGCAATTTTTTTTGGGCATTTAATTGGTTTGGTATGTGAAATAATAACAATAAAGCTTTGCCATTTAATTTTATCAATATGTGAAAGCGATACACATTCATACGCTCTTCCTACTCTTATTAGGGGTGTTCATGGAATCTCGTAATCCATTCAATCCAATCCAATCCAATCTGTTGGATTGGATTAAGTTGACAGACTAATAATTTGGTTACAAAATGAAAATTTTTAAAATTGAATGTTACTAATTGAATTACGAATTGATGATTTTTTTAATCTGTGTAATCCGTCTATCTTATATATATGTATATTTTATAAATATGTATTTATTTTGTCTCTAAAAAAAATTTAATAAATATGTATTTGTTAAGGTTTGAAACTAAGATTGACCTAAATTTTACAGTATGTACATGTCAAGCATTCATTCAGAATTTAAGGACATTGAATTACTTTGATGTAGTATAGGTTAAGTTGATAAGTATAAACATTTTATTTTGAGTTTAATCGAAATTTAGTTATTATTATGTACTGTAATGATATAATTTAGCTGATGATTGAAGACTTGAAGTTAATTGTGTTGTAATTTTATTAAACTATTTTATATTTAAGCATTATATTTTTATATTTTTATTCCTATATTTTTTGGATTGAATCCGTAAATCCTATCCGTGTAAACCAAGGTTTAGAGATTGGATTGAAAACTTCACGAATTGATTATGGATTAGGAAAATCTCAATCTGAATGTCACGGATTGATTTACAGATTGAGACCTAATCTATGTAAAACGATCTGTAAACACCCCCTAACTCTTACTATCAGAGACGGTGGCCATTGGCGAACATAGAGAGCAAAAAATTGGAAGTGCAAGATTATCCAAATAATTGTGATATAATAATAACTCTTTGGTTAGCCTGGGCTGGTTTTTTGTGGGCTCTAGGCTTGGTTGCTTTGTTTGTTTTCTCTGTTGTGGAATTATTGGCTTACTTACCAGAAAAAAAAATAATAATAATAATATAATAATTGGAAGTGAAAGATAAGCAAATAGTTTTTCAAAAATAAAATAATTTGTAATAATAATTATTATTATAACAATAATGGTGATAATAATTAAAGGTAAAAGGTAAAAGTCCCTGGGAAAAAAAATCATGATTTGCAGGTGTACAATATAATTAAGAAGTGCAAATCTTAGGGTACCACCTCTTGTTTTTTATTTATCAATATGAATTATTGTTCTAAAGGTTGAACTATTTTTTTAATTATTTGATCTAAGAATAGAATAATTATGTATTGTACGTTGTGAATTTTTAATCCAAAAAAATTGAAAAATAGTTATGCGGAATGCACACAATGACCGGGCAAATAGTGACAATGAAAATTTTTGACTCGAGGGAGTTGTGGTATGAAATACTGTATGCTATATTTTGTGTCATTTTTAGTGCCATTTTTTGTTATCTAAATTCATATTAACTTTTATCCCAAAAAAAAAAAAAAGGAAGAAGAAAAATCATATTAACTAATTAGCTGTCATGCTTCCTTATAATAAGACATATTGGTGGAAATATCTGCCTCCTTTTAATTTTTAATTATCCCTTTTAATTAAATATTGACTGGTAGGTGCGGGGGGAAAAAATGTTGGACTGTTAGATTTATTATTTATTTTTTAAGATTTAAATGTTGGAATGTTAGATTTGTAATTTTATTTGTCCAAATGATAAGCAAACCAACTGGTCTTCTGGTCCACTGATATTTCCGCTCAAAGAATTATATTTTTATTTTTTATTTTCTGAAATCCAAGAAATTGGTTGTTGCTTAGGAGGTGGAACATAATACGGGAGACTAATCGGTATTTTCATATTATAAAAAACAAACTATGATTTCAAACGACTCGTTGTATGTTTGCTTTAGTTGGAAATTCCATTTTCATATAATAATAATAATAATAATAATAGTAATAATAACATAGTTGGAAAGTGGCCAAAGAGTTGGATGCAATCATCGAACCGAATCAAACATGGTGACGCCATGCAAACTGTCTTATTTTAGTATAACTTTGGGCTTTGAATGTACTATAACGGTCTAACCCATGGATTACCATATCTAGGTTCGTTGTTGCTGTTAAACAATAAGATAGTGAAAAAACAAATACAAAAATTAATGCCCCTAAAAAAATTGAAAATTGAAAATTGAAAATTATTTTTTTGTAGTAGATTCTAATAAGGATTTTGATATTTTAATTTTGAACTGTTAATTTTTTTTTACTGATAAATATAAATTTTTTATTAATTAATGTGGTAATTCTTGTTAATAAAAAGTGACATCTCAAAATTAATACAAAAAAAATAAGATTAAAATTTGGGTCTCTAATATTTGTGTTGTTATTTTTTATTTTCTATTTTCATTTTACACATGTAAAGAAATTCAACGGACACATCAAAATGTCAAGTTTGTGCAGTAAAATGACCTTTACAAAAATAAAAGGAAAAAAGTGTGCTATATAATAGGTGCTTTTCTTCACGGGCCCCCCGACTCTGTCCTCTTCTTTGCACATGGGTTTCAAAAAAATTTTTTTTTTTTCAGTGATTAAAAACCCCTTTTATCCACCTAACCGCTTAAAATATCCCTCAAACGGAGAAGATATTTTTTTCGAGATAGGCCTAGTGTGAGACAGTCCCCACCTGCTGAACGCTTCAAATGACCAGGATGCATGTGAGATAAGCCTCGTCATAGAGGCGAAAAAACGGGTCACCTGGCTCGTGCAGGCGTAGAAAGGAAAACGAGTCAGTATATGCGAGCTACATCGGACTTGTTCAGATAGAAACAAAAGGCCGGCCAATATACTTTTTATGCAAAATAATTATAAAAAATTAAAAAAGACACCATATAAACACGACCTAAATATAGACCACCCATCATGATCATATTTAGGTCGGGTTATATAACCCGACTAGATATTTATGTAATTAGGGTTGGGGTACATATGATCATGCTCATATTTACATAACCCGACCCGATCTTTATGTAATTAGGGTCGGGGCACATATGGTCATGCTCGTATTTTCATTCTCTACTCTAGCATGTTGTTTAACAGCTATTTGAATAGAAACCTAACAGGGATAAGGACTAAACGGAAAGACTAATGAACAACAAGAGAAAAAGATTGGAAGCCAAGTGAGCCAAAACAAAAAACAAAACATAAGGTGCTTTCAATCAACACACCCCATACGGTGAAAGTTCTTCGTAGTTCGTTTATTATATTTATATAGGAGTCCTATCAGATATGTAACTGAAACGGAAAATTGTATACCTTTCATTTTCCTGAATTTATTTTTTATTGTATCCAATTTTCATTTTGAGAGTCTAACGTTGGTTGATTTAAAGTTTTTGATATTTGTATTTTTATCCCAAAAATAATTAGAAGAGAAAAATGGTTTGCAAAGAAGAGCGTTTTAATTTTTTGTTTGACATAATTTTAAGAGCATTTTCATTTGCACGCATTACATGAATTAAAAAGATTTAATTTAAGCCAACGACACGTCGTTCTTATAATACAAAAACGACATGTGGTTTAAATCGGTTCAGTCAGTAGACCACAATAGTGCAAAATACGAGTTACAAGCAGTGGGGGTAGGGCCAGGCGGTACGTCGTTACACAGATAGGTGATAAACTGCAAACGATACGGCACTTTACGAGCTAAAAACCAAGAGTAAACTTTGGACGACAGACCATTTATTTTCCACGTCGTTTCTCCGACCAAACGACCGTTAATCTAGAAACAAAACATTGGTCGTTTGTCGTATTCAAACGACACGTCGTTTCTTAATTAAAACGCCAAATGGACGTCAAAGAGCAAATTGTGAAATAACCTTCTAGCTCCCCCCGGCCCTGAAAAAAAAAAAAAAAAAAAAGTTATTCATAAAACGGAAAACGACTAACATGCTCTCCCACCATGACAGCTACAAACTTTCAAAATCTTTGGCCAAAAAAAAAAAAAAAAAAAACTACAAACTATCAAAACGAAAAGTATGTGTCTTTTATTGAGCAACCAAAGAAAATTTTCTCTGTTTTTTCTCTTCTGAAAGTTGCCATTTCTACTCATGCCAATCACTACCTATATGACAGTAATTGTCCTAAAAAAAAATAGAAAACCGAAAAGAGAGAAAGACAGGATTAGCTTATGGCGGTTTGAATTCTCCAATTCTTAATCTAATTGTGTGTTTGAAAACATCATTAATTATATATTATATTTTAATACATGGTTTAGGTAGCTAATATATTCTATTCAAATATAAATATATTTTAAATATAAATAAACTCAAAACACAATTTATTTACACACTTCTTTTATATAATTTTACAAAATACATTGTATCCTCTCTTTCTCTCTCACCAATACACATTAGAATAACTATATAAATATCAATAATTCAAATATATTATATTTGAATACAATGTATAAAGAGGATATCCAAACGCATATTGTATTACATATATCAAGAATACAATACATATCTTTCAAATGAACTATAAAAATAAATAAATTATAATAATTGTAATAATAAAAAAAATATAAAAGAAGAAAAAAAAGGGTGAATAGGAGCCAAAATGGGGTGAATTGGTGCAACGCATTGTCGTATTTGAGAGGATAAAATGAGAAGAAGGATATTCCCACATCATATTCGTCTCCATCTGTTATTACTCTTTTCTTGTTTATCATTACTCCCGCGACCCACTCCTTCTAAACCCAAAATCTCCATTTCTTTCTCTCTCTCAATCCATTTTATTCAACCCCCGCTCATCCTCTCCAGGTGATATTTCTCTTTCACCTCTTAGCTATCTTCCCTTATTTATTTATTTATTTATATATATTTACTATTCTCATGCTCTTCTGGCACCTTTATTTTTATTTTATTATTATTATTATTATTTTGTGTGTGTGTGTGTCGTTATTTAGCCCGGAAAGAATCATTAGAAGTCATACAAACAAATTCAATTCTCAAAGAACTGTTCTACTTTGTTAGTGTTATTAGCATCTCGGTGTTAAGTAATCATTAATTTTTCGCAGTCTTTTAAGGATAACATGGCACTTCTCTGTTGGAATCTCTTTTATTTCTGTTTATTTATTATTTATTTATTGAGTGGGATTGGAATCTCTTTTATGAATCTTTCACCTCATGATGAATGTTTAACTTTCTTTTCAGTGATTTGGGTTTGTAGATTTGGTGAAAATAAAAGCAGCTCCGTGATAAATATAGGCAGTTTATAATCAATTATCAGTCTTAATCGTTTAAGCCAATGGGATTTGTTATTTGATCTTGTTTGTGATTCGTGAGTTTGTTGATTTGTTCCTGAATTCTCGGAACTCAAATTCACAAGTTTTGAGCCGTTTTTGTCCGAAAATAGCCCGTATGAACAAAAGTTGTGACGCCGGATCAGTAGATTTTCAGGTTCTTTAGCATCTTAACTCACTCGAAGCTCAAAGGTTTCACCAGTTTGATAATCATTTGCAGGTGTCTGTGTGTGCTGCTATTACTCTTGAACATTGATATGGCACATTTGCTTTCAACTTCCTGCACTCTTAAGATTTCTTCCGGTTATAAACCGTACTCCGGATTGACCCAGGATTCAGTTGCATCATTTCCTACTTCATTTACCTTCCAAACTTCCAAATCTCCATTCAAAAGTCTTGTTTTGCCAGGGGAGAGATCCGGCGGTAGAAACTGTAACATTGTGCAGGCAACCACTATCACTTCGAGTCGAGAAGCCTCGAAGAATCCCAGCTCTGTCTTTGACCGGAGCTTAACCGAACCCTCCAAATCCCAAAAAGTTATGGTCATCGGTGGTGACGGCTACTGTGGTTGGGCCACCGCTCTACATCTATCCAAGAAAGGCTATGAGGTTGCCATTGTTGACAGCCTTGTTCGTCGCCTCTTTGACCACCAGCTTGGTATTGACTCTCTGACTCCGATCGCCTCCATCCACAACCGCATCCGCTGTTGGAAATCCCTCACTGGAAAAAATATTGAGCTCTACATTGGTGATATCTGTGACTTTGAGTTCTTATCAGAATCATTCAAGTCATTTGAGCCTGATGCTGTTGTTCATTTTGGGGAACAGCGGTCTGCCCCTTACTCGATGATTGATCGTTCGAGAGCTGTGTTTACGCAGCACAATAATGTGATTGGAACATTGAATGTGCTCTTTGCCATAAAAGAATTTAGAGAACAGTGTCATCTGGTGAAGCTCGGGACAATGGGAGAATATGGGACTCCAAATATTGACATTGAGGAGGGTTACATTACCATTACTCACAATGGAAGAACAGACACTTTGCCATATCCGAAGCAAGCAAGCTCGTTCTACCATCTGAGTAAGGTTCATGATTCGCACAATATAGCTTTCACTTGCAAGGCTTGGGGGATCAGAGCCACTGACCTAAACCAAGGAGTGGTTTATGGAGTGAAAACAGAGGAAACTGATTTGCACGAAGAGCTAAGTAACAGGCTTGATTATGATGGCGTGTTTGGGACTGCATTGAATCGGTTCTGCGTTCAGGCTGCTGTTGGTCATCCCCTCACCGTCTACGGCAAGGGTGGCCAGGTAAAAACACCTTCCACTTGGCATGTTCATCATGCTCAACATATGACATATCTACACCAGTTATATACATACGGGTTTGGACCATTTATATTCCTTGTTATGTTTTAGACCTATTTACAAAGTTTCTCAGCTTTTTGGTCTGAACGCAAGTGAGTTAGTTTTGTGTCATTGATTTTATTCCCACTTCAAAGTATACGTCACTGACGTCTTTATATTCACATGATGTATCCAGACACGGGGATATCTTGACATAAGGGACACGGTTCAGTGTGTTGAGCTTGCCATTGCAAACCCAGCTAAGCCTGGAGAGTTTCGTGTCTTCAACCAATTCACCGAGCAGTTCTCTGTCAACGAACTTGCGGCCCTTGTTACGAAAGCAGGAAACAAGCTTGGGATTGAAGTGAGGACCACATCCGTGCCAAACCCAAGAGTAGAGGCAGAGGAGCATTATTACAACGCCACGCACACTAAGCTGATTGAGTTGGGACTGAAGCCACACCTTCTTTCAGACTCACTTCTTGATTCTTTGCTCAACTTTGCTATTAAGTACAAGGATCGTGTTGACACAAAGCAGATAATGCCGAGTGTTTTGTGGAAAAAAATTGGAGTCAAGCCAAAGACTGTTGCTGCCTAGTCCAGTGTAGATACAAGAGGAAGTCTTTGCCATCTCCGGCTTTTCCAATTTGTAGGATTTGTTTAGCCTACATTAAATTTGGTCTGTGATGATGATGATTGCTCAAATGCAATCTTGAAGATGACCAATCAGTTCTACCATGATGAATGCCCTTAGAGTTTTCTGTCCGAGATGTATTTTTAGTTTAGCAACAGCTCCGGAACAGAAGAAACTGAGAAACAAATGTGTCGAATATGCTGCCACTGTATCATGGAAGTTGAACATCTCGAATCATGCGAGGAACATACATTCCTACTTTTGCAAAGAAAAATTTGTTTTCTTTTTTCGGATTTGAAGTTCCTTTAACATGTAAGTTTTTGGAATCAAACTAGACAACAAGATTTTCCCTTTTGCAATTCTGCAAAATTTGGAGGTTTAACATTCAAAGAGTAGTTTATTCAAAGAACCGTCAAGTCAAATATCTAAAAAATCCATTCTGGTTCGAAATATTGGACCCAATTGATACTGTAGAAAGCCAGAGACAATATAGAAGCTATTTGCAATTCTTCTTTTGAAGGTTCTCTTCTCATTACCGAAAATAATTGCTCCAAGTACAAATTAACTATAAATTTATAATCGCGAGTGGATATTCCTATCTTCTTTTATGAAATCCAACACAATAGAAGCCAACTCATCTTGATGAGAAGTATATTCATGATCGGCTCCTTCTATAATACATAGTTTATGATTAGGGATGAACTTGTTAAACTTGAAAGCATCTTCAACTGGTACCATTTGATCCCTCGTTCCATGAACTGTCAATACCCTGCAAGTACGGAATTGGTGAGACTTGAAGAAACATTTTCACAAAGCTTGCACTGTGGTTAATGGACTAGGCATACCCACAACTTACGTGTAACGATCGAAACACAATAAGTCTATTGAACAAAACTAACCTGCAGTTTTGATTAATTGATTTGCAGGCCCCTTGAACATCCGTAGTTAGGCGGTCCATCAAACTTTCTTCAGTTACTCGATACTGAAACTTCCCTACCACAAAGAAAGAAAGAAAAAAGCTAGGTGTCTCATAATTACAAACAAATAATGACGTACAGAAAATTAGGGTGAAGGCGATAAGCTAATTAGATTCGAGTAGCTTACCCCTTTTGTTCTTAACGTCAATAAATCCATCTTGCTTGATTCTTCGTAGAAAGTCTTTACCTAAGCGACCTTCCATTCCTCTTCTCAAATCAAACCGTCCAGAAATGTTGACGACCGTATGAACGTCCTTATATTTGGCCGCATACAGAACCACTGCGTTTCCCCCTGCAAGAACCTCCACAAGTTCCAATCATATATGAACATTTGGGCTTAAGGGGGCTTGTGCCATCATTCATAGGAACAATATGTGACCAACATGTTTAGCATGGGTAATATTAAGCCGACAAAATGGACAGATAGAATCGGTAGTAACGGCACTTAGCTCCACTAGATTGTTGTACATTCAAGTTTACCCATCTCAACATAACTTTGATTCTTTATCCACAATAGTAGACTAGCATGTGATTGATTATGAATAATAAGCATTAAGCACTAAATAAAAACCTTTACTGTGACCAACAATTGTGGTTATTGCATGATTCACCCCACGGAAGTGCTGAACTACATCACGTAGATCATCAGCTTCTCTACGGTAGTTACCATATCGAAACGAACCTTCACTTTCACTGAAAGTTAAAGCATCAAAAGTTTTTCGTTTACGTTAAAAACATAAATCAATTAGTTTGCGGTAGATATATACAGACACAACATCTCAGTACAGACTTCTTGCTTCTAATCAAGCCTTATAATAGACGGATTCATCAACATACTATTTTCTTATCAAAGGTTAGGACTGACTAAAGGGCCGTGAACAAACAAATTCGCAAAGCCCTTTAGCTCACCAAACTACGATAAGATATGCTCAAAATTGCCTCGTATCCGCTACTTCCATTAAACAACTTACTTATACCCCAATTTTCCTTAGATTGCAAAGAGCTTACCCATTCCCGGCAAAGTCAAAGCGGAAGGCACTGATTCCCTCTTTCTCCAATGCCGACGCCAGGTTCACCATGGGGATGCGTTCCTAGATATGAAAAGATCCATGAAGCTATTTTTCAACAGAAGAAAATGTAGGTTCAGAGCCACACTGCTATATTTTTTTTATGAAAAATATTTTTTTCCCAATAAAATATGTGTGATTTTGTGTAGACCGTATCGTTTACACGTATCAAAACATGAATCTTTGAAAAGGGAAACAACAAATTAAGTTAGAAATTTCAATGTAAGAGGTAGTAAAAATGAAACCTTCGAGGAATGTATGCCATGACAGAGAATAACAAGCTCCTTTGAACCTGTATCATGCAATATTCCCACAAGCTTTTCACCATGGCTGTTGATAACAACCTTCCTCTGCTGAATTACTGCAGAAAAACCCAAAAAATATATATATATACATACATAAATATATATATATGTATGTTGTCGGCCGCTAAGAAAATAGTAGCATGGTCAAAATTTTCAAACAAATTAGTACTTAGGTAATTAAATTGCTTGTGCCAACATGAACCATTTCAGCAATCAGATGACCAAAGTAGATCAACCATAAAAATATTTATTGAAAAAAGAAAAAAAGACCCCGTGTCCGATAAGTGTCTGAGAAAACCTTTGATCGGCCATGGGACTGAAAATACCGAGAAAATACAGGTGGAGGACTCACCAGGGTGGTTCTGGTTGGGACTCCGACGATTCGCCGACATGAATTTTGTTTGGCATTCAACTCGTTAGGCACCACAGAAGGGATTTTTTTTTTTTTTTTTTTTAACGAAAAGATTAGTTCGTTCCTTTATGACGCCAATATAAACGACGACCGAACTTGCTTACTGGACCTTATTATCCAGTTTTGCCCAGCTCCAAAGAGTTAATCAGATCTTCATGATTAGATATTTACATCTGTAATTGAATTTTAATCTCTTAAATAGGTGCTACATACAACAAATCTATTGTTTCATGGACGGAAAGTGGGAAAAAATATGTTTTGAAATTCACAGAGAAAGATTGCCAGTTTTCCAAATTTATGGAACAAAATAAAAAAAAATAAAAATCTATTTGAGGATTTATTTTATTTATTTATTTTTAGGATTATCCTTATTAAATTTGAGAAATGTTAAACTTTTAGGATTAGTTAACACTTACATCCCGCATGAAAATGAAAATCTTCATTTTGTCGTTGACACACGTTTATAGATCTAACTTTTATAATGAGAGTAACACGCTGATATTTCCCTTTTTTTTTTTTTTTTTTAGGTTTGTTTATATTTCACTCGGCTTCCTTTCATAGATCAAACTTCGATATTTGCAAAAACTTTCATTTTGAAAAAATAAATTGAATAATAACACAATATGGAATCAAATTCTTTATTTAACCTCTTCTCATGAATGTGAAATCTGATTTTTAAAAAATATTATCTTTTTTAATTTATTATGAATATTCACACCATCTTTATAATAAATCAAAAAAAATTAAAAATTTTATTTTCCATCTAATCTTTTTGCAATTTCATTAAATCAACTTTAATCTCATTTGATAAACATCTTAGATTCCTTTTTTTTTCCTTCCTTTTTTCGTAATTTCCTTATTTGTTGATTATTCATTCTTTATGAAAGATTAAATTATCTTTATAATTACTCTTTTAAACATTTATATAAATAAAAAAAGACATATTTCAAATGAAACCTCCAAATTGGAGATCTATTTAAATAACCAAAAAAAAAAAAAGGTAATGGCCCATTTTTATTTTTTGTTTTTTAAAAAATTGCATGTATCATTGCACATGCAATCTTGTACAATCCCCCTTTTCCTGGCCATTAGACGAAAGTCTTGGGCAAAATGTCCTTTATAACATACATCAATGCTGACACATAGCTAAACTTCCAAGAGGCTTGTCCATTTTTTTCTTTTTCTCTACTAGTTGGTCCACATGTGGGGGAATTTACAATTTAAATAATATTAAATGACAAATTTTGGGAGACGATGATACAAAAGCCATCCCTTTCGATTACAAATTCATTCAATCCATCCATCATCACTGAACTACAACAAAACTCCAGCAACACAATCATGATGCCAGGCACAATGGACTCGTGGCTGATCAATAACTTGAAACAAAAATATTCAAGGTGACCATTATTTTTTTCCACTGTATAAGTAACAATGTTTGAAAATCAAAGCAAGAAAAAAGCAAGAAAAAAAAAAGGTGAAAAAAAAAAAGAGGAGGGAATGAATGTTTTCCGATGGCCTTAATTAGAACAGCTACATTAATCGCCAATCCAACTCTTCTAAGTTTCCAGTCAATTTCACTAAAATTTCATGAATAAAAACCTAACTGGCAGCAAATCAAAGTATAGCTCCGGAAGAGGCTGGTAAATTACTAATATGCACATGGGAAGCTTATCAATAGCTTACCAGATTAAGGAGTTACCTACCAACCTCCTCATGCTAAGAGCCAACTGGCGCAATGCCTTTAGACTTGGCTGCAGCAGTTGCAGCTGCCGCCGCTGCGGCCGCTGCTGCAGCAGCAGATGCAGCAGGATTGGGTGTTGAGGGGGGCACTGGATTAGACTGTGAGCAACTCTGTGTGGAAACTACTTGCTGTTGCTGTTGCTGTTGCTGGGAGTTCACTTGGGCAAGCAGAGCCTTTATCTGGCTTCCGGATAGCGTCTCCTGCTCAAGCAAGGCATTAGCAAGGGCATGAAGCTCCTTGCTATGGGTGGTGAGAATGGTTTTTGCATTGTTGTAAGCTCTTTCCAAGAAATACTTCACTTCTTTTTCAATAAGTAGCCTGGTTTCTGTGCTCATGCTCTTCCCATTGTCGTCATAGTTGTGGGTGACAACCCCAACTTCTTTGCTCATACCATACTTCGTAACCATTGCTCTTGCAAGAGCTGTTGCTTGCTTGAGATCAGAAGATGCACCTGAAGTAACTTCATTTTCCCCAAAGATTATCTCTTCGGCAACCCGCCCACCCATGCAAACGTCAAGTCGTGCAAGCATCTGCTTGCGGGAGACGCTTGTCTGATCCTTATCGGGCAATTGTGAAACCATGCCTAGAGCCATTCCTCTTGGAACTATTGTTGCCTTGTGAACTGGAAGAGCACCATCAGTATGGATAGCCACAAGGGCATGTCCACCCTCGTGGAAAGCCGTTAGCTTCCGTGACTCATCAGATATGACAGCTGACTTGCGCTCGCTTCCCATCATGATCTTATCCTTCGCATACTCGAGATCAGCCATGCTCACTGCTTTAGCACCATCCATTGCAGCCTTCAGAGCAGCAATATTAATCAAGTTTGCAAGATCTGCTCCTGAGAACCCAGGTGTCCCTCTAGCAATGATCATCAAATCCACATCATCTCCCTTAAGTACCTGTATAATTGATGATTGTTTCTATGTGTAAGATAAAAACATGCGATGGATAGTTATCTTAGAGAAATTCTTCGAATTATGGGCCATAAGCACAAGAGTGTCAGTTTAACATCAAGGGCTTGAAGTGAGGCTTCGAAATAGACTTGTACAACTGACATTTCAGAAACTCTTAACATTTCAGAAACAGAGAACAAGGATAGGTAGACCATTGCAAAGGAAGGCCTTATTTCCTTTTAAAGATGTGAAAGATTACCTTTGACATGTGAGCTTCCATAATCTGCCTCCGTCCTTCAACATCTGGATTAGGAACTACAATATGGCGATCAAACCGTCCAGGTCTCACTAACGCCTTGTCCAGTGACTCCGGGAAGTTAGTTGCAGCAATCACAATGATTCCTTCATTTTGTTTGAACCCATCCAGCTCAACAAGCAACTGGTTCAGTGTCATCTTCATGTACTGCTGATCCTTGGGGTTGCGGCTACCACCTATGGCATCTATCTCGTCAATGAAAATTATGCAAGGTGACCGCTTCTTTGCAGCTGAAAAAAGATCCCTCACTCTCCGAGCTCCAACACCAACAAACATCTCTTCGAACTCGCTGCCACTGCAAGAGAAGAAAGGAACCCCTGCTTCTCCCGCAATAGCTCTTGCTAACATTGTTTTCCCAGTGCCAGGTGGGCCAACAAGCAAAACACCTTTTGGAAGCTTGCCACCAAGACGAGTAAAGCGCTGCAAAAATGAAAATCAATTTAAGCCAAACAATAAAAGCTCTGCAGTCTGCACCACTATCCACTAGTCTAATATATATATATATATATATATATATATTTATGACAACAATAAGTAAATAAATAAGTGGCTGATGGGAAGCCACATGAAAAGGCGTGTACATAGCTGATGGGACCTATAGAAAAATACTTTGGTTTGACAGCTAAGTCCGATATGCATTCTATGCTATTTCCAACATGACTTATTTCAACATTGCTCAAAGCACAGGAACTAAAAATAGAGAGTGGATCCGATAATGAAAACCTTGTCTAGTTTAGTAACTTATACCTTGGGATCTCGAAGATAATGAACGATTTCTTCTAGCTCTGCCTTTGCCTCATCGACACCCTTTACATCATTAAACTTTGTGTTTGATTCCATGCTAGGTTGCACCTCTTCATTTAGACCCAGCCCTAAAAAAATAGAACACAGCAGGTATGTATATAAAGATTTATTAAATCCCAGGGTATGATTGAAATAAACACACCTAATGTATCAAGAAGTAGAAATACCTTTACTTATTCCTTTATCCTCGATCAATGCTCCTACACCAGAAATGAGGAGAAAAGCAAGTGCAATAGTACGAACCGTACGCCACAGCTGCTCTTTGAAATTACCTCCTTCTGCAGATACCATATGAATAGGAGCACTTGCAGTTCCAAGAATACCATCTTTTGTAGGTTTCCCAACATTCTTGAAGGCTGCAAGGCTACCTAAACTTTCTTCCTCCCTTGCATACTTAGAAATGCCTGCAAAAATGGGGACAGAACCAAACAAAATCACCAAATAATTCAGATAAAGAGGAACAGACACAGAAAATGATTTTCCAAAACAAGGACAAACAAAAAAGCTATACAGAACCCACCTCTCTGCAATGTTTTTAGCAACTCGCTCCCATCCAACCTTTCAACTTTGACTAGTGCTTTCACGTATTCAGCTAGTGCTGCAGGATTAGAATGTAGTGATGGTTGACTTTCAAATGATCTAATCACTGCATCAGGGTCGTTACGACGGTAAAGTTCTTTCAAATGGGCAACTTCATTGGCTTCCTCTACATCACGTACTCTACGAGCTATATTGCCAACATAGCTCGACTGAAACCTCCCTTGAGAATTCACAAGCCTGTTCCCTGCAGAAAAGGTAGAATGCAATTGCTTCTATGAATAAATATTCCCGAAAATGGAAATCAGATAAACTAATATCGAAAATGATACTTCTTTGGGATTCCGATATAAACGCATTCACAAAAGAAACCAAACAATGTGAAGGAAGTATGAGAATAAAATTGAACATCGTCACACATACCTCCACCACCTGCAAAATTTTGTACGGGCAGACAACTCCTAGAGAGAACAACTTTAAATTGTTCCAATCCTGATCGGTTCCTTGAAACCTGTAGCGAGGAACATGGAGTTCAATATAACAGAGTCGAACACATCATAACAATCTTCATACAAAAATATCAATAGTATGGAGAAGATTCCAGAACAACTCTCCAAAGACCTTAATAGTGCAAACACAACCCCAGCAATCCTAAGACAAGCCATTTATTGCATAATGCATAATAAACCATATAGGCCTATCCATGCGCGTCTCCATGCACACGGAGCAGACATAACCTTTCATCACACGGAGAACATATGACTGTTTTCCTTCAATTCCATGCCAACTCCCTCACAATAATGAAGAAACCCTTATTCTTTCACCAAATAGATCAGAAGACACAAATGGTACCTTAACAAACACATTTAAATCCAACCACGTCCACTTTAAAGCGAGCCCCTTTTCAATTCGAACTTCTTTAAAAACCAAATGCACAGTCCATTCTTTATCATGCCCATTGCCCAAAGGTTCTTTTTCGTACCGACACAAAATTCCACCACTAGCTCCACCAATTTGTAAGAAACCAATAATCCCATAACACTCTCTTCTATTCAGTTCCTCGTAATTCGAAACAATTCGATTCTCAGGAGAAAGATTATCAAAGACGAAAAAAGATTAGACCAGTGCAATCAGAAATACAAAAGACGCCTAGGGATAATCAGAATATTAATCAAGGACTGAAGTTAGGGTTCCCAAAATAGATAAACAAATCAAATCTTATTGTCCAACGAAACGATCGAAAACGAATAAAAGAGAACAAACATCCTAAAAATATCTGAAAGAAACGAATCTTGTGGAGATTCAGCGTTTACCTCCGTGATCAGACGCCTCAAAGCCATCTCTGTTGGGAGAGACCCAAAAGGTCTTAGCTTGTTATCCCCTGACCTCCCCTCACTCTCTCCGCTGCTCCGGAGCTTTCTGTTCGATGGAAGTTTCTGGATTTCGAGTGGCCCAAAGCGGCGGGGCTGCTTGGCTGGCAAGAAAATGCGAAGGAAAAGATGGGGAAGAGAGAGAAAGCGGGAGAGAAAGAGTCAGGGATGAAAGAGTTTAATAACAATAACAATATCCAAACACCCAAACGCGGTCTAAGCGATTGATCTCCGGTTCTAATCCGCACACGATATGTTGAAGTACAAATCTCCGCGTGCTTGGGCCGAATTATTCACATCAGCCTTGTGAAATGTCTCTATTGCCCTTGGAAAATGGATGTTTTCTTTCATGTTGGACATTTACGTTCTCTCTTTTCTCGCCGGAAATGAGAGTTTTTGTCTCTATTTGGTAAATTAATTAGAGATAAAACTTTTAAATTTGAAATGATTAATTTTTTAAAAATTATTTATAAATTTTATTAATTTTTAAAAAATAAAATAAAAATTAAGATAAAAAAATATAGTTTAATCAGAATTAAACTTGATATCAAACATTTTTGATTTCTAGCGTAAGTTTTTCAGTTTTTTTTTTCCTCCTTCTTTTCTCCTTCTGTAATAATAGGGTCAACGATGAGGACGCCCTCCTTTTAGAAGGGATTTTGTTTTATTCGTTTGGTTTTGTTTGGCATAGAAATTTCATCGATGTAAAACTATTAAAAAAAATGCCTTTACATAATTAAACAGTCATAGTTAGGAATTTAGGTTTATATTTTTAAAAAAAAGTAACTAAAGTTACAAATAACAATGTAGCTATAAATACTCTGAGCGTGCCAAATTAAAAATCATATTGATTCTAATTACAAGTTCTTGATCTTTTCAAAATCATGGCAATCGTTCGTTTGCATGCTAATTTAAAAGGAATATTTTGTAAAAGATTCTGATCTAAAATGATAATTTTTTAATTGGTGTTTCAGATAGAGAATAATGAATAGTGTGATATTGATTTTGAAAAATTTTTAAAATGAGGTTCGTTTGATTTTTTTTTTAAATTATTTTCAAACCATGTACTTATTTAACGTCAACATGCTTATGTGGTACATTCATCTAATAAATATTTGATTACTTAGATGATTTGTTGATGTTAACTTTATTTTAAATTCTTAATCACCATTGTCTTTCTAAATAAATTTTACCTTGTATTAGGTAATTAGACTATAGAATTGATATTTATAAATCACCTGTATTTGTTTAGTTTACCAGACAGATATATAACCTAATTATGATAAATACATCTGATTTAATTTCACCTAAACCTATATATCGCACCCCAGACTTTTATCATATATCTGCACGTGTTTCAGCCCAAATGTTTAGGATGAATGACATAAGTAGTCTTTCAGATATTTTATATGTGACTTTTTTACCATAATTTGTTGAACGCGAGTATCATCTATACATTTATACATTATATAGAAAGGTTGAAAAGTTTTACTATTTTCGTCCAAAACGAACCGTTTTTGACGAAAATATATTTTCTTCTTTCTTTTGGTCCTTCATTTCTCTCTTTCTTTTTTCTTTTTTCTTTTTGTTTTTCGCCCTACTTTTTTTTTTCATTTTAGTCCCTTCTAAATCAATTTTTCTTTTTTTAGTCCTTCATTTTTTTAACTTTTTCACCCTAAAGTTTATTTGTTTTTTTCTTTCATTTTAGTCCCTTCTAAATCAATTTTCCTTTTTTTAGTCCTTCATTTCTTCTTCTCCTTCTCCTTCTTCTTTTTTATACTTTTTCGCCCTAAAGATTAATTATTCTCTCATTTTAGTCACTTATTTATAGTGGTCTTTTTTTTTTTTTTTTTCTCATTTTAGTCCTTTTAACATTTTTGTTCTTCTTAAATTTTTATTATTTTTAAAATATTTTCTTTTATATTTTTGCTATTAGTTTGTTTTATTTATCTATCTCGCATGCGCGAGCGCACACCATTTTAGTAGTATTTTTCTTTCACCCCATTGTTTTTCATTTTTTCATTTTAGTCCTTTTTATGTATTTTTAATATTTTAGTCCTTTTATCTTGTCTTTTTTTTAATGCCTCCTTTTTTTTTATTTTCTTTTTTCAGATACTTTGTTGGTTTTTTTGTCTATTTTTTACTTATATTTTTTTTTCTATGTTAAAAAGTTTTACTGTTTTCGTCCAAAACAAGTTGTTTTGGACGAAAACATTTTTTTTTGTCCTTCTTTTCTTTTCTTTTTTAATTTTTCGCGTTAACATTTTTTTCATTTTAGTCCTTCCTAAATAATTTTTCTTTTTTTAGTCCTTCATTTTATTTTTTTAACTTTTTTGCTCTAAAGTTTAATTATTCTCTCATTTTAGTCACTTTTTAATATTGATCTTTTTTTTCATTTTAGTCCTTTTATCATTTTTTTATTTTTATTTTTGGATTATTTTTAAAATATTTTCTTATATATTTTTGCTATTAATTTGCTTTATTTATCTATCCCACATCCGCAAGCACATGCCATTTTAGTCCTTTTTTTTTTCCTTTCACCCCATTGTTTTTCATTTTTTTCATTTTAGTCCTTTTTATGTATTTTTTTAACAATGTAGTCCTTTTATCTTGTCTTTTTTTCATGCCTCCTTTTTTTTTTTTTTTTTTCTATTTTCAGGTACTTTGCTGATTTTTTGTCTATTTTTACTTAAATATTTTTTCTATTCAGATAAATTTTCTCAAATATGTCTCATAATGTGCATCGTATATGTTTTAACTAGTATATATAGAAAAACCACACGAGCAAAAATAAGTTAATGATATGATAGTGATGTAGTAATCATTATACTTTGGGAGGTAGAGATCAAGACATTTCATTATAAGTAGAAGGTATGTCTTAGGGTTTGTTTGATATTTTAATTTAACTCCAATTAAACTACATATTTTTTATCAGTTTTGTCTTTTTCTTAAAAGTCAATAAAAATTATAATTAGTTTTTAAAAAGACAAACAACTTCAACTTAAAATTTTCATATCCAACCGACGAATCAAATGCAACCTTAGTTTATGGCATGCCCGTTTAATTTCCTCAAGAACTGAATAATATCTCTTGCGTTTTATGATCAGGGGGATGACATTAACAAGACATACATAGTTAAGAAAATATCAAATAGCGAGTGTTACTTTGTGATAGTATTAAAGTATTATTTCATGAACAATATTGATATTTAAATCACAACTATGTTAGCAATTATCATAAATAATCATTACCGAAATTATCACCAGTGGTTATCATTATTATTGTTATTGTTAATTATTATTATTATTAATAATTTCGTATTGGTGGTGATTAGAGATCTGAAAATTAGATTGCCAATAATGCATGTGGATGGGACAAAGTTAAAATACGGGAGGTAGCCTAGTTTACGTGGAAGGGCCATACATGTCGGCCAACTATCTTCCCCTACATGTGTCCATTCAAGCACATTTTGAGCGATTTCATAATCACGTGACATATGTTTATAACGTTTCAATTTCATATGATCAACTTGAGAAAAAGAAAAAGAAAGAAAAAGAAAGAAAAGGAGAGGTGATACTCTTCACTCATCTTCGTATATCATTTCCACTTCAAGAATCAAGGCCGTTAGTTGTTTTTTAATTAACTTGCAAGTGCACAAGATGGAATCATTATCTGTTGTTAATTCCAATGGCATTTTTCAAGTATCATATGATTTCTACCGATTTCTGAAAAGACCAGCTCGAGCATATTCTAATTTCATGACTGAGATACCATCTAATCAACATAATCAATGACGGAAAGAAAGGGGTACTTTTCAAAGAGCAAAGATGAATATTTGAACTTATGAAAGCTTTTATGGTCAATTTGCCCTTCGAGAATTTGTGTGTGTGCTTGCTATACAAAAAAAAAAAAAAAAAGAAAAAAAAAAGAAAAGAATTAAATGGGAATAAAAAGGAAAAGAAAATATAACCTAGTTTTGCCTAGTCTAGGTATTAATCACGATCGTGTGGAGATAGTATTAATTTACTCTTGCATGGAAAGTGTTACTTATTGGTCAATTAGTAAAGTCTTTATATATAGAAGGTTTAATCGGAAGGATGAAGAATATGAAATATGATTAAAAAGTTAAAATATTTAAGTGAGTTAAATATTAAAAAAGTGAAAGTTTTTCTTTTATTTTAACGTTATTCAGTAAAAGAGAGAGTAAAAGAGAGAGAAAATATAAAAGAAAATATCGTATCAGTTTATTTTACAATTGTATCCGTGTACAAATAAGAATATAGGGAAGGATTAAGATCAAAATAATTATTTTATTATATACTACCTATTTTTGTCAAGTTTTCGTTTTTTTCTTTTTCTTTTTCCTTTTCAAAGTTTAAAGAATTCAATATTAATGACGTGTCTTATATATTTACAACTTTCTTTCATATCAATTTCCTATATGTTTGATTAATAATCTAGATTTCCATTTCATTCTCCAAAAAATCACCTCATGCAGTTCATTAAAAACAACAAATTAAGGAAAAAAAACATGTTTTTTTGGGGCAGTCTCGTGCATGTATAATTTCATTATCAAATTGGAAAAAAGTGAACGAAAAGACCTGACCTAACCTCACCTCCTGTTACGACGTTGGGCAGGCTTCCTGAAAATTCATCTCATATAAAACTACCGATAAGAACAGAAACTAATGCTATCTTCGAAGAAAATACAAAGTAAGTAAGAGAAAAAAAGATCACTGGTAACAGCAAATTGATCAAAAATATAAAGAGAGGAAGGGATTAATTAAAGCTGGTACGTAAGTCATCAATATTCAGCGTGTCTTACATGAATTTGAAACGAAAGTTATTATAGTCGCCGACATTGATTCATCGATATTCACGAGCTGCCGCTGATTAATTAACCTTGCCAAGGTGTTTGGTCCGGATGATGTTTCTGGTGATCTCCAAATCTCGCGGAATTCATGTGTTGATCAAGTCCAACAATGTTAAAAAACGGATCTCTACGAGTCGGGAAAGTCCTAAGCCCCAAGAAATCTCTGGTCAACCCTTCACTATTATTGTTAGTAGTACTACTAGTACTACCACCTCTGCTAGACGTCGGAACTTCTAGAAATTTCCCACCACCACCACCACCACCAGCCGCCGCCGCCGCCGCCGCCGCCATCGTCGCCACGTGATGATCTCCAAACGACGACGTTCCGGGAATATTATTCATATTCCCGGGTGCCATGGGAGTAGTATTGGATGAATGGAAAGAGCTCATCATGTCATGGACGAGAGACGAGTGGGCTATGCCTTCGAAATCGTGGGCGCTACCACTGCTGCCCTCCATCAACATCTGGTGAGCCGAAACGGCGGCGTTGGGCCCTAGGGAATTATTAGCACTGCTGCTCTCGGACGACATCAACTGGTGAGCTTTGAAAAACGAAGAAGCAGTATTTGTCCCAGTACTACCACGGTTGTTGTTGCTGCTGCTCATGGTTGCACCCATTTGGGCTGCTTTCTGGAGCAAGGCGGTGGCCGAGGCGAAAGCCGAGGGCGGAGGATTAGGGCTAGGGTTAGGTTTTTGGCTCAGCACTTGTTGTTGGACGAACGAGGAGTGGTCCAGGACGGCGTTATTGGGAGGCGTGGCCGTGGAGAATAGAGGAGGTGGTGGTGACAACCATGGCGGGACGTTGACTTCTTGAATTGCTTCCCTTTTGACCAGGGAATTCAGGGCTGATCCAAACTGGGTGTTGTCGAGCTGTGGAGGTAGGAGAAATGGCGGTTGTGAGGAGGCTGAGAGGAGAAGTGGGTTGGAGTTATTACTTAACGTTCCACTTATGGCTCTGACAGTGTTGGTACTAGTCTCCTGCGCTAAAGCGTCGCAGAAGGCTCTGTGGGTGATGAAGCTGTCCCTCCTGTTATGCACACAAACAAACAAAAAGCGAAAACCCCCATTAAATATATAAATGTGGTAAAGGGTAAAAGCATTATAACATATTAATGATTGGGGTTTTTTTTTTATATTTTGTTTTTTTGGGGGACAAAAAAATAAAAATAGTGTCCCGCTCACATGTTAAGCACCTTTTTGTATTTTGTTTTGAAGGAGCTGGGAAGGGAGACATGATGGCATGATGACGATCATGTAAACACCATTAAAATCGTATCACGACAACCCCTTTACGTTAACCATTTAAAAAAAAAAAAAAAAAAAAAAAAGAAAAGAAGCTTGGGCACTAATAGCTAGTTCGCTAAAGGAAGTCATGTGAATATACAGAAACCATATATATATATATATATATTTACACACAGACACATATATGTACATCTATGGTTTCTGCAGCTATGAACACAGGAATATTCTCTCTCTACAATCTCTCTCTTAACACATCCAAGAGAGCAACATTTGTTTGCTTGAACACTCATGCACTGTTAATGACTTGGTCTTATTAAGGTTGAAAAGTGGGTTTGCTTATATTATATGGTTACAACATCAAACTATACATATCATCATCTTCTTAAGTATGTATAGAAATACATATATATATACCTGGAGAAAAGGGTTCCACAGTCGCATCTGTACTCTCGAGTGCCACAGATCTTGGAATGAGCTTTCCAATCGGATTGAACAGCATAGCGCTTAGAGCACTTCTCACACTTCCACTTCTTCTCGCCGTGCTTTCTGAAGAAGTGCTTCTTAATGCCGGTGAGGTCGCCGAGAGCCCTGGAGGGGTCGTGGTGTACGCACGTGGTCTCGGGACAAACATAAACCTTCTTCTTCACCACCTCCTTGTTCGACCTTTGCTTCAGCTTCCATGGCAAATTATGCCCTCTTCTGTGCAGCTGAAGGTTCTGGTCTCTCTGAAACCCCTTGTTGCAGATCTCGCATATGAACCTGTTCGTCGCCAGCAGCGTTTTCGGTGACAACGCCACCACTTCTGCTTCTGGGTCTGATTCAAAATCATTAAAAAGAAAAAAATCAATATATATATATATATGTATAACAAGTACTGTAAAACTGAATTATAGAGATTCAGACCTGGGTTTCCGGGGAGGCTTCGTTTCTTCTTTGGAGGAGGAGGAGGAGGAGGAGGAGGAGCGGATTGATTTGTTGAGGCAGAGGACTGTGGATGAGGGTACAAGGTGGCAGCGGATTCATTTCTTGTACTTGATGAAGCACTTACTTCGCCAGATGCGAAAGTCAAATTCGACATGTTGTCATCCACTATCAAACTCTTCATCATTTTTTCTTTTCTTTTCCTTTTTTTTTTTTTTTGTTTTGGGTTTATTATTCTCTCTTCTATCTTATTTCTGTCTACTTGTGGTAGTAATAAATCAGAGGAATATCTCGCTGATTTTAATACACTAACTAGCTATATATTTGTATATATAAATATCCAAAATATACACACATACACTTGTTTCTGTGGTTGGTCATGAGTACAAGAAAACTAAATGAGAATATTTCATTTATGAGCTTACAGATCTCGGCTATATAAGGTCATTTTTTGTACTGGACTGATGAAATCTGAGTACTGCGAAAACCCTAATAATAAATTCGAAGCAGCGCCAAGAGCGCATTAATTATGGCTTCTCTCAACATATGTGTGTGTGTGTATACATATATATATGTATATCTCTCTCTTTAAATTCTCTATTTTCCCTTTCCTTCCGATGAATTCTAAGGAGGACTTCTTGGTGGAATTTTCTGTTCCTTCACATCAACGCTCTAATCTCTCATAATTGAAGAGAGAAAAACAAAAGGAAAAAGTTAGAAGGGAAGAACATGTATATATATAAATAAAAATTGAAAAGGACAAACAAAAATAAAGAAAATTAAAAAAGAGAGCTTCAAAGTGGATTACCACCAAACCTTGTGGCCATTAATTCTCCTTCTAATAATTCTTCAACAACCACCTAATTAGCTTTGCTGATTGTAAATTAAGCACCAAGAAATTCAGGGGAAAAATAAAGCAATATTAAGCAATCCCAGTTCCCATATAATCAGAAAAGATTCGTGAAATGTAATCTGGTGCTTGTGAGAAATAGGAATAGGGAGAGAGATGGAGAGAGAAAGAGAGAGAAAGGGTGTTAGAGAGAGAGAGAGAGAGAGAAAGAGAGAGAGAGATGTGGATGAGGGAGGGATTTCTTTCAAGCTCACCATCCATCCTACACCACAGCCTAAGCCAACATGCTTGTTCTGACGTTCACTTTCTGTCTTTTCCTTTGTTTTCTTTCCACACCCAAAAAATATATTTATTTTACTGAATAAATATTTTTAAATTTTTTTTTCTCCAACAGCAATTATTGTTGTATTAATTCTAATCAATAATTATAAAATCTATACACAGTCAAAGTTTTTGCTTTGATTTCTTTTAATTTTCTGTAACATTTTTAATTGAATCACCACACTACCTTTCCTATGCCAACAAAAAGTAGAAATAAAGCAAAGCCAAGTGAAAAGAGAGCAAGATTTCACACGCATCGATTGAAGAGAGAAAAGATATGATACGGTCAGGATGATAATTATAAGAAGTTGATTATGGCCTTTTAACATTATGGAGGTGCAAGAGGGGAAATATATATATATATATAAAACATAAAAATAAAAAAAAAGCAAAAAACTTTTTGATCTCTTCTCTCTCTATGCCCACTTACATGAGTTGCATGATTGGTAACAATATTAAGAGATTAAAATTCTTGCACACATGCTTTATAGAAAACAGTACTTACTTAGATTCCTTTTCTATAATATTATTTCAGTATCTATAATATGTACATATATACGTGCACTAATTTTTTTTTCCTGGCCAATTAATTAATTTTGATTTTTTTTTTTGTAAAGAAAGAAAAATTTTAACAGCTGCCTTTAAAATACCTAGATATCCTGGCATCGTCTTGGTTTCTGAAATCAAAAGGCAACAAGAAATAGGTCGGTCCCCAATGCTGCCCAACCCATCATCACTTATTTTATTTTGTCATGTGAGTGAGAGAGAGAGAGAGAGAGAGAGAGAGAGGGAATTTAGCTATGAACGACATGCGAGAGTACTGGCTTTATGATCTGGCGTCGAGATAAAAAAGGAGAGGATCGATATTGGCTTTGATGAAAAAAAAAAAAAAAAACAGTTTTACTCTATAGTTTACGTGTTATAGGATTCTTTGAATCTGTTTCGCAAAGTTTTTAAAAAGTTATTTTTACTTTCTGAAGGTCCGTTTGGTGAATGAGTTGAAATGAAATTTTTAAATTTGAGTTAAATTGACTTTTTAAAAAGTAGTTATAAACTTTATTGACTTTTCAGAAAAAGATAAAAATTGAGATAAAAAAGTACAGTTTAGTTGGAGTTAAACTTTGTTACCAAACAAAGCATGAGTCTAAAAATTATTTATGGAAATAGTTGGATAATCTATGATCATTTGATCTTATAGTCTCCATAAGAACCTCTGGTCAAAAATCAGAAAATAGAACTTCCAAAAAAAAAAAGCTTTTTTGAATAAATTTGAAAACTTCGATCACAAGTTAAGATAGACATTATAATTTTTAATTAAAACTTTTTAATTACTTATTATAAAATTTTAAAAAATATTTAGACTTCAAAAGTATTTTTAAAATTTTGATTTTTAAACACTTACTTAAAAATCACAGTTTTTTATTGTCTTATTCTACCAACTAAAAGTAAAAATAAAAACTTTACATGTCTTTTGTTTTCTGGGCTAAAAATATACTTATCTACGGGGGCTATTAATATTGCTAGAACATCATAACTTGCTACCATGGACTTGTTAGAAATGGTTAATTATCACATTATGAATTACGTGGAAATGTACCATTACTTATAATAATATTATATTGTTAAACTCAGCCATGTAAGTACTTATAGTAGAACAAAGCACGCGAATATTAGTATCAATGTTTTAGGTGTTTTGAGGAATAAATCACTTAATTCATCTTAGAATCCTTTTTCTTTCTATATATGGAAGAGAGGGAGAGAGAGAAATACAGATACATAGTCTTCTACTTGTTAATTAGTCGTACATTTGGCGAACATAACTTTTATTTAAATATATGAATATAACTATTTATTGATTTTTATGTAATTTTATGCAGATTTATGTGAAATATGTGGTGTTATTATGAGTTGTTAGCGCAACTAACTTATATCATTAAAAAAAAAAAAAAAAACAGGTGTTAATCTTATAGTGTTATACGTTATACTACAATACCATTATATCTGTTGTATATAAAAACTCACATATAAATAATTGTGGTGGGACTGGTATGAGACCCTCCTTCAAACGATAGACATTATAAATTTTATATAAGCTTTTTTTATTACTTATTATAAAATTTTAAAAATATTTAGACTTCGGTTTGGTTTGGTTGTCAAGTTTAAATTTAAGGTTTAAACTCAAATTTTTGTCTTTTTTCTCAAAAGTATTTTGTCTTTTTTGAAAAAGTTTTTTTTCCTTTTTTAAAAAGTCAACAAAAATTACTATGCAAACTTAAAATTTTCAACTAAAACTCATTCACCAAAGCCCTTCAAAAACATTTTTAAAAATTTAATTATTAAATACTTACCGAAAAATCACAGTTTTTAGTTCTCTTTTTCCACTAACTTAAAGTAAAAATAAAAACTCTTTTGTATTCTGAGCTAAAAATATACTTATCTACTTTGGAGGACTATTAATATTGTTAGGACATCGTAACTTGCTACCATGGACTTGTTAGAAATGGTTGATTATCACGTTATGAAGTAGGTGGAAATGTACCCTTACTCGTAATAATATTATATTGTTACACTCAGCCATGTAAGTACTCATAGTAGAACAAAGCACGTGAATATTATATTATTATCAATGTGTTGGGTATTTTGAGAAATACATCACTCAATTCATGTTAGTATCCTTTTTCTTTCTATATATGGAAAAGTGGAAGAGAGTGAAATACAGATACGTAGTCTTCTACTCGTTAATTAGTCAAACATGTTTGGCGAACATAACTTTTTATTAAAATATATGAATATAACTATTTATTGATTTATATGTGATTTTATGTAGATTTATAAGTAATATGTGGTGTTATTATGAGTTGTTAACGCTACTAACTTGTATCTAAAAAAAACTACAAGTATTAATCTTGTAGTGTTATATGTTATATTACAATACCATTACATTTGTCGTATATAAGAACTCACATATAAATACTTGTGGAGGGACTGTTATCAGACACTCTTTCAAAACGTCATTTGTAACTATATATTTGTGATATATCAAAATCAGGTGATTCTAATATAATATTTTTTAGTGATAGTTAATCTTTATATAAATATCTATATATTATCGTATAACAAGATTTTAAATAAAAAATTTTACATATAAATTAATAAGTTGTTATAAGTTTTTAAATAAAAAATCACAAATCTCCGATATATCTGGTATATGATAGGTACTTACTCTTATGAGTTATTTCACAAACCAAACTTGAAGTAACTGGTGACTGACTGTGCGTGTAGCACATTTTGAATTTTCCTGATTTCAACTGAAGTTTGTTCACGTTCTCAACAGTTTTGTCTTTCTTTAAGACATGTGGATTTTTCAATTTTTTTGAACTTGGTAAGAAAGGGGATTGTTGATTATTTGGCTTTCATTTGTCATTTTCAGCTTTGCGTGGGTCTTAAATTTTGTTTTCTTCCCTTTTGTTTTTTTCCTTTGAAAAAAGTTGCTGCCAGCTCGCCCTGGTCTCACATTTTTTTTTTTTTAATCTGCTTTATTATATTCCAACAGTATTATTTGCGTGCCTAATTTGAACAAATAATTATTTGGTTTGTAATACAGAACATGAGGAAAATCCGAATTCTTTATGAGATCCACAGAATATTTTTTTTTCCCATTATTTAATTTTTAGGATAATTTTCTCGTGTTTGCAATAACAACAACGCAAACAAAAGAAGGAAATTGGAGAGAGGAAAAAAAAAAAAAAAAGAGAGAGAATATTATGCTCGAATCTCAAGAATGTTTTCACAGTGACTCATGAATATATAGCTTCCCCATGGCCACAGGTCACAACCAGTCAACTATTTTTTTTTTTTTAAATTTAACTAGAATGGTTTTTTTTTTTTTTAATGATTATAAAGATAGAGATCGATACACTCATATAATGTCGGAGACTCAAAATGTCAAGATGAATGGTATATATTTACCTCGACTGTTATTATAATGAAACTGACTGGAACTAAAATTTTTATTAGAAAAATCCACATCTCATTTCACAGACCAAAATGTTGAGTTATGTCATGTTGGCATTCTGGTAGGATTCTCCTTGCCACGGTAAAAATAACTGACCCTTTTGGGCTAGACAAGAGAAGCCCAACAAAGCAAAATAAGGTAAACCAGCCCAAGGGCTGGAAGCTATTTGAAGCCCATGAAGAATCAGCTCAGGCCCAAATCACATGCCGGTGTTGTCTCTCCATCGCCGTCTCCATCGCGTGTTTACCATGACTCGAAAAGACACCTTCCAAATTATTTTTAAGGCGCGTTTGGATACCATCTAGATATGGTATTTTAGAAGCTGAATTGGAAATGTGTGTTTAAGAAAACAAACTTTTGAAAAAATTATATGATATAAAAAATAATATAAAATTTTAAAATGTATTCAGAAAAAAAAAATTACAAAATAAATCTTGTCTTATTTGTCTTGTCGTTATAAATATTTTGATATAAAACTCATCGCATTCTGATTTAAAATAAGAAAATTATGAATTTTTAAAATTTAAATTTTTTAAAAATAAAAAATAAAAAATTTAAATTAAAGTTGAAATTTAAAATACAGACGTGAAAATGACATCAGAAAATATTATTCTAAACAGCATGAGTCGATCAAAGTTGTTGAATTTTATATTATATAATGATGACCAGAGTCACCCTTTCGGCCTTTAGTATTTATCTAAATAAAGACCGAGGAAATTCGAACACAATAAAGCAACGAGATTGCAATTATATCCCTTAATTAATGTAAAATTAAATAGGAACATGCTTTTTTTTTTTTTTAACTTTTTCTAATGCAAGTTGTATAAATAAGTAGATTACCTGCTTTAAAAGCAGCAAGTTGAACGGTCAAAGGGATCGAAAAGGATAAATGAACTAGAACTTTGGTTCAAATCCATATTTCCATGAATAAGACTTGCCAACTCAAATCAGGGAATTATGCAAGAGAGATGTCTGTGATTTGGGTTAATCTTGGTTTATTAATCTCTGTGTTGGTCAGCCTTGGATTAACTTCGGCCTCTTATTATGGAGCAAGAGATTTTGATTACTTCCTTTCTAATGATCAGCCCTACAGAACTGGCTTTCACTTTCAACCTCCCAAGAACTGGATGAATGGTCTTTCTCTCTCCACTATTTGAGTCTACTTTTCCAGCCTTTTTTTTTAATTTTTTGGGATGCTTCCCTGCGAGGCTGGGAAGTAATCTAAAGCGACCTCTAATGGTCAATTTCTGACTTTTCTCCCTTCCTTTCGTATGGCAAATGGGTTGCTGATCATGTCTGTATGAAGATCCAAATGGTATGTTTCCTCCGCTTATATATATATATATATATATCTGCGTTAGTTCATATATTTTCTTTTCTAGATATAGTTCTAGTCGTTCATAAGTACTAAAAACTCATTAGTCAATGCCTGAATGAATATTGAAAACTTGCCCACCCTTCCAATGTAAGACTGGCCCTATTCTAATCTTAATACCCATACCGTAAGGCACATCGAAATTTTGTCTAGACGCATATCCCAAAAAATCAATCTCAAACTTTTTGTCCAAAATTTGGACCTTTTTAGATATTGTCAACATCATATCAAAATGAAAAGATATACAATAGTAGTGAAACTTAAGGGTTGATTCAAAGGAGAAACCTACCGATTTTTCATATGCTACGGTAAAATTTTCGTTGAACTATTATGTCATTGTTCGGAATGAAACAGGGCCAATGTACCACAAGGGACTTTACCACCTGTTCTATCAGTACAACCCATTCGGTCCGTTGTGGCGAAAGAACATTACATGGGCACATTCAGTATCACACGATCTCATCAACTGGGCCCATCTGGATCATGCCCTACACCCCATCGATCCTTTCGACATCAACGGTTGCTGGTCGGGTTCCATCACATTCCTTGATGGGAATAATCCTGTGATTTTATACACCGGAATCGACTCTCAGGACCGCCAAGTCCAAAACTTGGCTGTGCCCAAAAACTTATCGGACCCTCTTCTTACAGAATGGTCCAAATCTCCCCACAATCCTCTGATGATTCCGACAAACGGGCTCAAACCAGATTTGTTCCGAGACCCGACAACTGCTTGGCTTGGCCCAGACAATATTTGGAGGGTCATAGTCGGGGCCGACATTGATGGTAAAGGGATGGCGATTCTGTACAAAAGTAGAGACTTTGTCCAGTGGAAGAGGACTAATAATCCGCTACACTCTTCTGCAAAAACTACCATGTGGGAGTGTCCTGATTTTTTCCCTGTCAGTCTTGGTAGCACAAATGGTGTAGATTTTTCATATGATCAAGATCAATCTGATATTAAGCATGTTCTTAAGGTAAGCTTTAATAGTCATGACTACTACATATTGGGGAAATACGATGCCAAAACCGACGATTTTGTGGTTGAGAGTGACTTCTTGGATGCTGGTTCGGATTTGAGATTAGATTATGGCAAGTTTTATGCTTCCAAATCGTTTTATGACAGTGTAAAGAAGAGAAGGATATTATGGTCTTGGGTTAATGAGTCGGACAGTGATGCCGATTCCGTGAAGAAAGGCTGGTCTGGTCTTCAGGTACGTGATCTATATCAGTTAGCATTTCCCACTAGTTATAGAGCCATACATTTTTTTCCTGTAGGAGCATTTTATTACAAATATGAAGATGGCAATCTTTTTTAGGCGATTTTTTTTTTTAAATAAGGCGTAGTTATAAGTATTTTCGGTGAAGTGTGGTAGCATGTAGTATTGCGCTGTTTCTAACCTGTAACAATTGTTTTAACATGGTGATTCCTGAAATGTGGAACCTTGCATTTTTTTTTTTTTTTTTTGGTATTTTGCAGTCCTTTCCTAGAAGTATTGTTCTTAGCGAATCAGGGCGGCAATTAATACAGTGGCCAATTAAAGAAATAGAGAAACTTAGAAGCAACAAAGTTGATCTTCAAAACGAGAATCTCAAGGGCGGGTCGGTGTATGAAATTTCAGGTGTCACAGCTTCGCAGGTAAATTCAATTGAATTCTCTTAGCCACTCCAACATGTCATTTGAATAAACATGTAAATTAGTGCTTAGTTGTTTTGTTTTAATCTAATTTATTGTATTGAAGGCGGATGTGGAAGTTACATTCGATGTGGAGGGACTAGAAAATGCAGAGGTGTTTGACACCAGTTGGGTTGATCCACAACTGCTCTGCAGTCAGAAAAATGCATCTGTTGGAGGCAAAGTTGGACCATTTGGTTTGTTGGTTTTGGCTTCAAACGACTTGACAGAACAAACTGCAATCTTCTTCCACGTATTTAGAAGCTCCAATAAGTATGTTGTTCTCATGTGTAGTGACCAAAGCAGGTGAGTTTAAACTTCTTCGAATACTGTACTTTTTTTTTTTTTTTTGGGTTTTTATGAGAATTGGTTTATGTATGAAAGTTAATGAAACTGAGCAGGTCTTCAGTGAGGGAAGGACTTGACAAATCCACATATGGGGCTTTTGTCGACTTGGATCCGACCAAAGAGAAAATAACATTAAGAAGCTTGGTATGTTCTCTCTCACTCTTTTTTTTTTTTTTTTTGGTTCTTTTTTTCTTTGGGAGTTTTGTTATGTATTGAGGATCTACTATTTGGGTTTATTTTGTAGAAAAAAACAATTTGGGGCCCATATATATAAATATATATATTTTTTCCGAAAAATGTAACTTTGTTAGTTTGTTACCATGTCTACCGTTTTTTTTTTTTTTTTTTGGGTTAAATGCAATTGTTGATGCAGATTGATCATTCAATTGTTGAGAGTTTTGGCGGGGAAGGAAGAACATGCATCACAGCTAGAGTTTATCCGAAAATGGCGATTGATAAAGAAGCCCATTTATATGCATTCAACTATGGAAGTGAAAGCATTACAATATCAAAGCTCGGTGCTTGGAGCATGAAGAGTGCCCAATTTGTTTCCATGGAAAGTGGGAAAATACCCCTAATTGATTGGGAATACGATTTTGAATATTCAAATATTGTTTGATTCCAATAATTCCTATGCCTTGCGTTGAACTTCTACCAGAAAACATCTATCTCCCTATTTTAATAATAAACTATAACTGCCTCTCTTATTCTTCTTCTTCTTCCTTTTTTTTTTTTTTTTTTGGTATGAGAAAACATTTTAGGAAATAGTTAACCATTAACATGACAAGTCAATGAACATTTAGACGATACAATGTAAAAAAGCAAAAATACAAAAACGAAAAAAGAAGAGAAGAAACGAAAAATTATAAATTGATTTTTTTTAACATGTTCTTTGGTAAAGTATAATGAACATATAAAATTGATTCCTTGGTATTGAACAGAAATTGGTTTGTCCTGTAATTATAAACAGTCTTACAATAATTTCACACTTGATTTCATTATAAAGTTTAGAGTTCAAATCTCCCACCACCCTCAAAGTAAAAAAGAAAAAACAAAAATGAAAGTAGTTGAGTAAAAATTAATAGTAAACTATGCTGGAAAAAATGAAAATGAATTTCCAGCCCACGAAAAAATTTGTTCAGGTCCAAATTATTGACCGACTGTTTTATCTTGTCTTTTTCTTTCATCCGTTTATTTTTATTTTTATTTTTATTTTATTTATTTATTTTAATTTTTAAATAAACTCCCTGTGTGATGTCATGCACTTGCTATATTGATCTTTCATATGTTTCTCGAGGAGTAGATTATTGGGATCAATATGTGTCATAAGGATAGAAAATAAATTCTAATGATTTTCTGTAAATATGACATTTTGATATTATGTTATTCATGTTTAATAAGTAGTATCCTATTTACTTTCATTTGTTGATTGTACGATTATTTTGAGCAAACATAAAATATTCCTAGGCTGTTGGAAGTATATCGGATTATCATATGTAGACGGGATATACATAAAAGACGTGGTAATTTGATAACAGTCCAAATAAATGGTCTGCAATCGATGAAATAAAATTTGAGAATCTTATTCATGTTAAGATTGTAAAGGTTGTCTATTTTCTTAGAGAGATGGTTTGTCTTGACCATCGGATAGGTTCTGAGTAGAAACTTTAATGTATACCAGTATTGAGGTATGACATTAGACTGGACCTAAAGTGTTAATTGATTCGGTTTAATAATTCCGTTTATAAGAATCAATGACGCTTTGATTATCATCCTGCATTAATCTTAATCCTGAAATGAATACTTGAGTTCGCATCCATGACTTATGCATTTTGATCCACTATAGGTGAGACATTGATAATTGATGGTCAATATACTTGTGTTTTAGGTGTATGACTTAAGGATAGAGAAATTAAGATTCATAAATACAGAATCCATAACTATCTTAACGATAGTATATGCTATCTACTTAAAAGCATCATTCGAGAATTGAAAGATAATATAACAAGATTTTAGCCATCGATTTACTTTGTGTTCTTTGATAGTTTACCGATTATATGGCTTTACAATTGGTGGTTCTTTCAATGGAGAATAATGGAACTTTAAGTTAAAATGATTGAAAAGGTAAAACAGAAAAAGACCTTAATTCAATCATGGATAACATATGGGGATTAAGCGAGCGATGAATAAATCGTGAAAGAAGCACTACGTTAGAGAACTTTCAAAATATGGTATGTAAACGGAAGTTCAGCTTCAGACTTTTAGTGGAATAGTCCTGAAGTTGATAATTGATGAATAATTAATCCGGGGTTAATTTTTTGCAATTATAGGAGTTTCTTTACATATTTCCATCGGGTCCTTCATTAGCTCATATAGTTCTACGAAACGTCTCGGGATTTGTTCATAATGAGATCAGTAAATTAAATGGGAATTTAATAATGTCTATTAAAACATGGTACTCTCTAACATGCAATCTCGAAAGGATTGGACATGTGAAATTAATGTAAACAAATAATGTGATTTGTCAACATATGATTGGTTGCAAGTAAACTAATTATTTGTTAATTATTTTGGTTAATTGAATTTTAGAAATAAGATTGTGTTTGAATTATTTAGTTTTTGAAAACAAAATTTTTCTCTACTAATCTATGGTGCACGAATTGTAGTGGTTGGAGGGAAGAAAAATTTGTTTCAAAATTGTTTAAATATATTACAAACATTAAATTATTGATTGATTTAAATAATTGAGCTTATATGATAGATTTTCTTTTATTAAAAAATGGTGCACGTTTTTTTGGTGGAAAGGAAATCTAAAATATTTCATTTATTTAAATTAATTAAATATGGATAATGTTTGTGGAAAATAATTTTTCAAATTCAAATAAGAAAATCTTATTTAAATTCAAATGTTTAAAAAGAGTTTGAATCTAGATAGGATTATGACTTTTTTATTAGTCTAGATTCTTAATTTAAATTTGAACCACCAATCAATGTACACATAATGGGAGCATGAATTTTTTGAATATTCTCCAAGCAAAAAACCGTCCATAAGGTTTAAAGAACCTATACCGAAATTTGAATGGTCTTTTGGTTCAAAAGATTATCCAGAAAAATAATTATTAATTATTTTTCAAGTAGGAGATATTTTTCAAAAAGGATTGGAGTATTATATAAAGGCTAGGGGTTTTTGAAAAAAGCTAACTATCATCATACACTTAAAGAAAGAGGACGATTTTTTTTGGGAGAGAAAAAAAAAAACTAGGTATCTGTACTTGAGAAAATTCGTCATTCTTGGACGTAAGAAAATTCGTCATTCTTGGATGTAAGAAAAAGAGAGAAATTTTCATTAAATAAAAATTGTGAAGAAGGTTAAACTGAGTGATATTTTTCATAGAAAGTTAACCGGTTTTTGTTTTGTAGTTTTGAAGAACGAACTCGGATCGAATTCTCAACAAGGTACATCGGGATTGAGAAAGAGGGATATAGGCTTTAGAAGAATTACTGGTCGCTTGGATTCATAGCAAGTGTGCCTACACACATTCGGAGACGTGAGGACTCGAGAATAGTAGAGAAGACACGTTGATCGACGCTCTAGCAATTCCGGAATTCAAGAAACAATGTATGTTTGATCATATATTTAATTTATTGTTATATACATCATGAGTTTCTTTTCTGAATCGGCATAAAAATTTTAAAACTTCCGCTGTGCCGTAACTCTGATATCGGATCCGTTTTTCCAACATAGATGATATCCACTCTCCTTAATTTATCTTTTCTAAAAGGACAAGCTAAATCAATTTTTTGTTGATGTTCGTGAAAAGAGCACCACCCATTTGAGTACTTTATCTTAACAACTAAAACCGAGGCAAATCAAATATTTAAATACCATAGTACATATTTAACCCCAACTTAGTCTAAACAAAAACCAGTGCTAATATTTAATAAAATAACACCCTTGCAGTTTGGTTCGCCAAATTTAATCTGATATTTGCTTTCTTTATTCGCTTCGAGCAATTTTTAAGTGCAAGTTGAACACCACAAAGAGGATAAACCAACCAAACCGGGGTTCAATCCATTTTCCGTTTCCATTTTTTTTGGCAGCTGACTGTGACCTGACCAGAAATGTCTGGGATTTGGGTTATTGGTGTATTATTCTCTGTGCTGTTTAGCCATGGAACTGAAGCTTCTTATCATGGACGGAGAAGTTCTCATTACCCTTCTTCCCAAGGCCAACCTTACAGGACTGCCTTTCATTTTCAGCCTCCTAAGAACTGGATGAACGGTTTGTCTTTGATCTCCAACCCGAGTCTCCATTTTCCGGTTCTTTTCTCTTTTTGATCGTCTCCTGAGACATTGGAAGTTTGATCCAACTGTCTATTATTTTTCTTCTGATTATTGTTTTGACTTTTTCCCGTTTGACGAATGGCTCGCCGGTGACTATGTGCAGATCCTAATGGTATGTTTTCTCAACTCTCCTACATTGACTTTCTATATAGTTTGCTGGATCACATCCCGATTAGAAGTTATAAACAATTTCCTGTTGCAAAGCACATACAAAAAAATCAACATATATATATGTGTGTGTGTGTATATTTATATAAACACATGAAATTTTTCTTGAGAAACTGAAATTTGTGTCTAAAAGTTGGTAATTCAATTTAAATAGGGCCAATGTACTACAAGGGGGTCTACCATCTGTTCTACCAATACAATCCAGACAGTGCAGTGTGGGGAAATATCACATGGGCACATTCAATATCATTTGACCTCGTCAACTGGATTCATCTTGATATTGCCCTGAACCCGACTGACCCTTTCGACATCAATGGTTGCTGGTCCGGTTCCGCCACAATCCTCCCCGGTGAAAAGCCCGCAATTCTGTACACGGGAAGCGACACCAGAAAACGTCAAGTTCAAAACCTGGCAGTGCCCAAAAATCTCTCTGACCCTTTTCTAACAGAATGGTTAAAATCACCCAATAATCCGTTAATGTCACCCACCGATGACATTGACCCCGATCTCTTCAGAGACCCGACAACTGCCTGGCGAGGCCCGAATGGGATTTGGCGGGTCATTGTTGGAGCGCAGATTGATGGGAAAGGAACGGCGATTCTGTACAAAAGTAGAGACTTTGTCAAGTGGAACAGGACTAAGAATCCGCTTCACTCGTCTACAAAGACTAAGATGTGGGAGTGTCCTGATTTTTACCCTGTTGGTGTTAATACCACGGATGGGAAAGATCATTCAGCTGGTCAAGTTCAAGATCAGTTCAACACCAAGTATGTTCTTAAGGCGAGCTTCCATGATCAGGACCACTATGTAGTGGGAAAATACGTGCTCGAAACAGACGCGTACGAGGTTGAGAGTGACTTCTTGGATGCTGGTTTGGATTTGCGATATGATTATGGGAAGTTTTATGCTTCCAAAACGTTTTACGACAGTGCAAAGAAGAGGAGGATACTCTGGGGTTGGGTGACCGAGTCCGACACTCAATTGGATGACAAGAACAAAGGCTGGTCGGGGCTTCAGGTACTCTAGAATCTAATCTGTTTGTCCATTTTCCTAAAGAGAGAGCTCAAGCTGCTTATTTTGTGGATTAAAGCGCTAATCTTTTATTTATATAAAAGAAAGACATGAAGTTTATAGTGATTCACCTTGGATATCAAAACAATAATAATAACATCACTTTCAGCTGCTGTATAATTTCAGTATGATAAAGAAAAAAAATACAATAAATTCACATACCTCAGTGCCTAATCTCCAAAACCGGTGTTTCCAATTATAACTAAATTTTGGTCGATTCACATACTAACTCAAGATAATAATTAGACTTCATACACTCAAAAAGTTTGCTTAAAAAATATTTGAACAACGAAATTTGTGTTTTTGTGTTTCAGTCGATACCTAGAAGTATTGTTCTTGGTAAATCCGGGGGGAAATTAGTACAGTGGCCAATCAAGGAAATAGAGAAACTACGAAGGAAGGAAGTTTTTAATCTCCACGATAAGGAGCTCAAGGGTGGATCGGTGTTCGAAGTTTCTGGTGTCATGGCTTCACAGGTAAACCAGTTGAATACTCTTAGTTATGTGTGAATACATCAAATAACAGATATATGAAATACCAATTACATGTTTCTTGATCTGGTGTGATTTCTTGTATTTTAAGGCGGATGTGGAAGTTTCGTTTGATGTGAGGGGAAAAGAGAAGGCGGAGATATTTGACCCCAGTTGGGTTGATCCACAACTGCTTTGCAGTCAGAAAAATGTGTCTGTTGGAGGCAAAGTTGGACCATTTGGTTTGTTTGTTTTGGCTTCGAAGGACTTGACAGAACAAACTGCGATCTTCTTCCGGTTATTTAGGAGCTCTGAAAAGTATGTTGTTCTCATGTGTAGTGACCAAAGCAGGTGAGTTCATACTTTTTCGTATGGAACTTTGTGTTATTTTTTGGTTTTTATGAGAATTTGGTTTTAAGTAAGAAAATTAAAAACTCGAGCAGGTCTTCGTCGAGGGAAGGACTTGAAAAAACCATATATGGAGCATTTGTCGACTTAGATCCTCTAAAAGAGAGAATAACATTGAGAACCTTGGTATGTTGCCTGTCATTTGGATGCTTTTATTTTTTATTATTATTATTAATTTTTTTTGTGTTTTTTTGTCGTTTTAAATATATGGTTTGTTTTGGAGCTAATTTCGTTACTTTATCAATTTTAATTATTACTAAATTAACTAAAATATAAAAAGCAACAAGAACACATGCAATTTTAACGTGATTTTGTTAAACACATACTCTTTAGGATCACGCTCAGTTGTTAAACAATCTATACATAAAAATTTTTATTGTTAACACTAAAATACCTAACAATTTTTGTACAGATTGATCATTCAATTGTTGAAAGTTTCGGGGGGGAAGGGAGAAGTTGCATCACAGCTAGAGTGTATCCAAAACTGGCCATTGAAGAAGAGGCACACTTATTTGCATTCAACTATGGAAGTAAAAGCGTTAAAATCTCAACGCTTAATGCTTGGAGCATGAAGAGTGCTCAAATTTTCCCCATGAAAAGGAGAAGAAGACCAACTTTTGGTCAGGAATGATTTTCCCGACAAGACGAATTCGGGTAAAATTTTGGTTGATCACAACGTAAATTGAAGGAAATTAGTTTATGTTCCCTCTGCCCTTGATTTGAATTAAGTCTCTGTTTTTAACTTTCTTTTAAAACTGTTCTATGGTATCTTTTTATTTTTTGTCTTTCATTTTTTCAATGAGAAATGCTTGTTACTGTTACGTGTTGTTGATTTGTCTCAATTTATTTTCCAAATGAAAACATTTGAAAATAGTTTGACTATAAAGTGACAAGTCGTTGCACAAATGAACAAAAATTAATTAAAACTTCTGTCATTGTAAACTTTATATCTTGCTACTAGTTAGGATTCTCTCTTTCAACAGCAGTTCATGTTAAAAAGCGATATCTTTTTATATACGACAAGTCGCTTTTCGTGTAAATGACATTGATTTTAACCGACACGACGTTTTATGCACAAACGACATAACACGTAACTAACTTTTTCTGTTCGTTATTTAGAACTGTACTGAGGAACAAACTTCAATTTCTATATGTATACACGTTCTGGAACATAAAGGGATAGTTTGGAAGTAAGTTTAATTTAAACTAAATTGTATTTTTTTTTATCATGGTTTTTGTTTTTTTTTAATAAGTTTTTTGTTTTTTTTTTGAAAAATTACTATTAAAATTTAAAAATCTTAAACTAAACTCATTCACTAAACACCCCCAAAATGTCATTTGTTGTGTTGGTTTTGAAAACCGATATTGATGAAAAACTAACAAAATTGTAGGATCGTGAACAACAAAAACTTCTCAAATTTTCATAGTCGTATTATAACTATAATAATTTAATATATAAAAGAAGTAGAGAGTGAAAATTATATTATCGTCCGACTAGGTCGACTCTATCAAAATAAACTTTCAAATTCACGAACGATCATATCCTTCAAAACCATGCTCTTCTACACGTTTAACTGAACTAACGAGTGGGTGTTTTCTAGTTGAAGAAATGAATCACAATCTCAGAATTTATGTATCTTTGTTCTTGGCCTCACCACGTGAGGAAACAAATAGCACAAAAGGAGAACATTTGCCTCTAGATTTTTCTCGTGACTTAAAATCTACCAAAAGTCCCCATCTACCTCAATATAAACCTTATTTATAGAGCAAGATAGATTACCCAAAATTCCCATCTTGAATTTTGAATATTCCCAATATTCAAAATGAAGATCAAATCTAAATTGGAAACATGATATAACATTATATGTGCAATACAATATAATAATATATGGATATGCATATCATATATACGTACATATATACACGTGCGCACGTTTCCAAGAGGAAACGTTTGTTTCTCTTTTTTTTTTTTTTTCAGATTTTAAATAAATAATATATATTATTATATCATATATAAATATATATATATATATATATATATTAACTGGAAAGAAGGAAAACTATTATCTTATTCCCCTTTCTTTTATATATACACATTAATATATATATATATATATCTATTATAAATATTTAATTTAAAACCTAATTTTAAATATAAATGTTCATAATCTCATAAATAAGAACCTAATACTAGGTTCCACCCACTAGCAGTAGGCGCAGACACAGTGGGTCCAACTCATTGCGTCATCCAATTTTAATATTTAAATAATCTTCATTATTTAAATCACACAATTAATTTACAATTAATTATTTGGATAACAAATAAATATTTGTAATAATGAAATAATAAAAGTAGACACTCATTTTATATCACATAATTTTGTGAGCAGAAAATACAATTCATCAAATAATTCAATTGCTAACGCAAGCAATGCGGAAAATATGGACCTATAATTTCAAAATCTAATAAATTTGATAACTAATCAAACTCTTTGATTAATTTATCAACTTTGTTAATCCCAGAGTTACTAAACTAGAAACTTAGAACTGCACTCTTAAAATTATAGATATTAAATTACTCAAAGAATAAAGTCACCCATTACATATAGATCGATCTTCTATAAATATTTCATAATTAGAATAAGGTAAAATCCGTTAATCTCTCTAATTATATCTTGATTCTTAAGTACCATTGATTTTCTAACGAATAATAAATTCATGAAGTTAATCACGAATTAAGTGCTCATACTGTTAAAGTTCTGAATCAACACGCAAGAGAATTATTTGTTTGCTTTTTAAATAAGAAGAAATGGATTCCATCTTGTAATATTAACATTCGTAACTACTTATTTCATCATATCTTCAAAATACAAGGAATGAAATTTGATATTCAAATCCGTACCAAGTAAATCAAAATATATGATTTTATAAATAGGAGTCTATTAATAACTCTGGATTAAGATTATTCTATATATGAACATCGATTAACGTGATTAGAATCTGCTATATTTGATAGAAATTACTAATAATTCATATCGTGTCACGTCCCCTGTCTTACATAATCACATTATACACAGTGCACTCATTAAATGTCTTACTATATTAACGGTTCGGGTAAGACTGTTCCATTCTTAATGATAATAGCATGCACTATCGATATTCAATTAAATATTTCATACTTTAATTGATTATTTCTCACGAACCATTTTAATTATTATCCTTAAATATTAATCTCTAGTGTATAATTCTTATATATACTATTTGAAATCACATAGATAATTATAGAATTTTAATGATATTATTAAGTATTAAACATACATGAACATACAACTATACTGAAATAAAAAATTTATTTGTATAAATCGCAATAAAATTGTAGCGTTATATGCTTTATGGACACCAATCCCAACACGTTGTTCAAGACTTGTGGTTTCTAGCCTTTTAATTCCTCAGTAACCGACATCATCTAAAAACGACACGTAGTTTGCTTTTTATGAAGGGAAAGCCACGGAAAGACATTTCTGTAAAGAAACGACAGCAAAAGTACTATCAGTCGTTTGTAAAAGAATAATGCCAATCACGCCAACGTTCATTCTAACTTTCTTTTACCAGTTTATAAGACATATAATTTATTGTTCTTCAATCAATGGGTGTTTAAAAGTTTATGACATTAATTAAAATATAAATAAAAATGATAACTCTGAGTTGAAATAAAAAGGTTAAATGAGTTTATATAAAAAATTGCAATTAGAATTGGAATTCTTAACTAAAGTAATATTATTCTAATGGATAAAAATGATATTTTATTTTAATTGGTATAAAAAAAATTTTTTTTTGGTGAAACAAAATGTGAAGTGTCGCTGCTAAAGTCCTAATGGCATTCTTTTTTTTTTTTTTTAATATATATATATAATTTAATTGTAAGCCAAGCGGCACCACATTTCGGATGAAAACCATGTAAAAAACAACTAGTTCCTGAATCAAAATAATAATAAAAAAGGGACTAGTTTTTCGGTAAAAGCGACATCCGGTAGAAGGAGATGTCGTTTCGCAATAAAATAAGCAAAAAATTGCGACATGTCGTTTCTTATTTCTGTATATATGACATGTCGTTCATTTTGGAGTAAAAGAGAGCAACTCGTTTTTGCTTGGAAGGCAAGACAGCATCCAGTCTACCATCCATGGAGCTGGAGTCCGAAGCGATGTGCGTCGTATATAAGACATGTCGTTATGTCTAATAAATGAAATGTTTTTTCCCAATGAAAACGACTGCATTTTTTGTTTCAGATAAGTGACGGTCCGGAACAACGAAAAAAGTAGTTTGTTTTCCAATACTGAAAATGGCATGTCGTTTATTATTTTTAAATCTATCATAAAACGAAAAAAAAAATAGCGTTTAGGACATTACCAATAAACGACAATCCATTTTTTTAAGTAAGAAACGACATGCTATTTACTAAACCTAATATATGGGAATAACTCAAAAAAAAAAAAAATCAATTTAGTTCCCAACTAGTCAGGTTTTAGTTTATCTCCTTTTTTGTGTTTTATATTTTTTTTGCTAAATATATTTTTTTAAATAAAATATTTGTAAGGCTTGGTTGCTTCAAAGGATGAACAAGCTTTGCTACAAGTCAAGCCTACCCAACCAAAAAAAAACAAAGTGCACTACAAAAAGGACGGCAATAAAAATATTTAAGTCTGGTTTGAATTAATGATGTTTTTCATTCTTCACTTTTATTTAAAAGTTTTCGTATATGTTTTGAATTTTAGTTCTAACTTCTAACACTCAACGAACATTTTCAATTTTGTTTTTTTATGTTATTTTTTTCTTTTTAAAAAACCTAAAAATGTATCTATTATATTAACCTTTGTTAAGTGTTAGCTTTGTTGTTCATTGAAATTCCAATTTCCCCGTGCTTGACTAATCTCAAAAGAAAAAAGGGGGAAAAATACATTTCGGATAGGCACACACATCCTACATCTAGCTCAATGTATATATTTTAAAACAGTCTAACTATATGTTTATCATTTGCTAAAATATTCTCAGAATAAATAACTAAAATTTTGAGTTTGTTCATAAAAAAATAACTAAAGTTTATTACTAAAAAAACTATTTATGGAATATAATGACCCAAAAGTATTCGACAAATTGCTTACATGCAAATTACAATTCAATTGGAACACACACATACAAAACACATTTATATTTAGGAAATATGTCATAAATTCCCATGAACTTTCTTACTAGCATCAATATGCCTCATGAACTATAAAATGTACTTATTATACTTTTTAAACTTTAATATGTGTGTCAAATTGCCTATTTAGTTAGTTACCATTAGTTTTTCCGTTATCTTTAATGTCAAAATACCCTCTAAACTTTGCTTTTGTATCAAAATGCTACATAATCTTTGCGTTTGTGTCAAAATGCCTCCGATCGTAATTATTTGAGTCAAAGTACCATTTAATCTTTAATATTTGTATTAAGTACTCTATGATCTTTAAAATTTGTGTATAATTGTCCCATCTATCTTATTTCATTTATCTAACATTGTATAATTACCTAAATTTTTTAGAATAGGTAAAAAAAAAATTATTTTTTCTACTAAAAGAAAATGTATCTTTTGCTGACCTAATTGTTTTTAATTTTGCCTATTTTAATTCAAATTTACATTAATTTTTATCTTTTTGAACAAAAATAACTACATAACTTATGTTCATTATTTTATTGTTCTAACTGTACAATTTTTAGTTTAATTATGATTGATACCGAAATATGCAAACTAATTGTCTTTTAAATTAAAAAATATAACTAAGAATGGATATCAAAGTAAATTTATAATACTTATTTTCATTATGAGTTTAAGTAAACACATAAATGAAATTTATTGCGACTATGATTTCAAATTATGTAAGCCAAGTAAATAGCATATTTGAAATTCAAATTTTGCATTTGAATCCTACCAATTATTTTTTTTTATTGAAAGAAAAATTCTACCAATTATGGTTATACATAAGTAAACCTATAACCCAAATAAACTTGAATTAAAATAAGTAAAATAAAAAAAATTTAAAAAAAGATGCATATCACTTTATTATAATAAATATATATACACAATATTAGATAATTAAAATGATATAAATGAGATAATTTGATACAAATATTAAAGATCAGGAGGTGGTTTCACATAAATATTAAATATTAAAAAGTATTTTGACATAATTACAAAGCTCAAGGACATTTTAACATTAAAAACAATGAAAAAACTAATTATAACTAATTACGAGAGTAACTTAATATATCTGTTAAAATTTAAAAAATAATAGATATATTTGATAATTAAGGGGATATATCGATATCAGTAACAAAATTTAGGGAAATTTACGACAATTTTCCTTATACTGATATGAACTAGAACATAAAAAATTTCCCGTACAAAATTGGGAAAGAAAGCGCGGTGTCTCGAGTTTTCCCCTCTCAACCAGATTTGCTAAGAAGCGAAAAACAGAACAACTTTCTCCATAGAAAGCAGACGCCCCACCAGAACAAGAAAAAAACCTACCTTCCCTTCTGAGATTCGAAGTTTCCAATTTCCAACAACAACAACATCCACCAAACCCACATCACGTGTGCTGGTCCTTACATCAATTTCTCCGAGCTCCAATTAATGGGTTTTCATTTATTTTTCTTTATCATTACATTTGAAAGAGTAAAGAGATAGGAACCAGAAGAAGAGTTCTAGAATCTGATTCTTTAACAGCTTGTTAGTTCAGAGTTTCTAGAGAGAGAGAGGAGAGAGAGGAGAGTGGAGGGTTTGGGAGAATGGGAGAAGACGTCGATAAGGGTGAGAACGAAACGGAAAAAGTGTTCCGGAGGACATCGGGGCCGTACAGGTGGCTGGCGAGTTTCCAGCGTGATCTGATGGCGGGTGCGGTGATGGGAGGGGTGGTGCACACGATCGTGGCCCCAATCGAGAGGGCGAAGCTGCTGCTTCAGACGCAGGAGAGTAACATGGCGATCGTCGGCGGCCGCGGCGGAAGGAGGAGGTTCAAGGGAATGCTCGATTGCATCGTCCGTACCGTCAGGGAAGAAGGCATTCTCTCTCTCTGGAGAGGCAATGGCACCAGCGTCCTCCGCTATTACCCTTCCGTCGCCCTCAATTTCTCCCTCAAGGTTTTTAATTTTTTCCCAACATTATCATTTTTTTTTTTCGTTTTATAAAAATTATTCGATATAATTTTGTTTTCGTATAAAGATTGATTCTTGATTAAGGTCTTTTAATTGCTCGAGCTCGGTGTTGATATAATTTTGTTTCCGAATAAAGATTGATTCTTGATTAAGGTCTTTTAATTGCTCGAGCTCGGTGTTGAATACAGTTTGTTGTGTATTAGATTGTGTTTAGGACTCTCTTATCAGTTTTTAAGCTAGGGAAACTATGAACTGACTGAGAAACGACAATGTTCCATATACATATATATATATATATTTTAATGGAATAAGGCAGTGGAAAAGCTAGTAACAATTTCATTTTTCTTTACTGGTTCTTTATTGGTAAGGGCAGAAATGGTCTTCAAAGCGCTGTTGGCTATGACGTAAGAGTAAGGGAAAGAGCAAATTATTTATTAGGTTGACCTAGGGAGAATTTAAAATCTTGAATGATGGAATGTGAAGGCTTTAACTATTTGGAGCTGGTTTGTTAGTTTACTCTGATTTGCGGCCTATGTGAGGTAGTTGGATTGGCATTGGCATGGAACACACTTAACTTATGTCAGCATTTTGAAATTAACTTATACAATGTCTCTCATCATCATCTGACCTTGTTTTTCTTATGCTTTTCTTTAGATAAAACCTTGGATAGTTATTAGAATCTTTTGTTTCGATCAATACTTGAGCTGTTTCTCGCTTTCAAATCCAACTTTGGGGTGATCTTTCATTTCATAGGTCCTTACATGTAGGTAAAACAGGATGTTTTTTTATCTTTAACGACCATAACTTCATATTAGCGATAGTGACTGCGGTTGAATAGCCTTTCTATGCAAGAATTCTTTTTTTTTTTTTTTTTTTAAATCTTTAAGAAACATCAAACAAGCTATTTCATTTAGTTTCTAACTCAGACAATTACATTATATGAGCTATGATGTCGATCCCCTGCATCTGTTTGATTGAATATCTAATCTTATTTTTGTTCTAAATGTATTTACGAGAGTATGACCTCATTTATAGGGATATGAAATTTATGATGTACTCTGAATCCAGCTTAGCTGGTTCTTGTTTAAGTATTTTTTTTGTTTTAATTTATTTTTTCTTCCATCTATATGTACAAATGTAAAATGAAAGTAGAATTAAGCATTCAGAACAGGCAATAAATGGAGTACATAATGGGGGCTAAGAATGTCAACGCAGAAATATGTCCTTTTGACCATGTGCTATAACATACTTAAGAAAACTTGAAGGTAGATTTGAAGATCAGTGAAAATTGAATTGATAGTCTAATTTTCGAGGTAAGTTTCACTTTCTAAGTCTAAGGAAAATTTGACAAGTGCTATGACATCCTTTGAAAAAAATGAGGTAGAATCGAATATCAATGGAAATCGATTGATAGTCTTATTTGGGCGATAAGTTTCACTTTTTGAGTCCAAGGCAAGTTAGGGGGTTTTATTCTTGCCCTAATACAATCCTTGACTCTCTTTGTATCTAGAACCAAGTGAATTTATAGATCTTTTGTGCTTGCAAGCATATCCTAGAGGTAATACCACACATGACTCCACCACGGGGTTTAGAGTTTGAATCCCCCATCCCCAAGTTCCCCAAAAAAAAAAAAAAAATCTATAGATCTTTTCCAGCACGGAATTATTGGCAGGGATTCTTGGGAAGTTAGTTTTTTTTTTTTTTTTTCTTAGTTATTATTATTATTATTATTATTTTTATGGTGGTGATACGTTATCATGCTTTTGTTAGCCAAAAAAAACAAAGCAGCCATACAAAGGAACTTTTCTTAGAGTGAAATGACTATCTCTCTTCTCTACCTAGCTACTAGCGTCAAAGATTGAGTTATATAAATTCCTACAAGTGCATTGCCACCTCAAACAGCGTGATGATACTTACTTTTTGGGTTGACACAGCGTGTCCCTACTCCCTTGTCATTTGAAAGATTAATAATAATCATGTCCGTACAAGTGGATTCATCATTTTATGGAAGAATTTTAAATTAGTGGAGGTTGCAAGGGCTAAGGTTACAGTGGGGAAAAGTTGATAGAATATAACGAAGCGAGCTGCATCAACCCTTTTTATGGGTTTATATTTATCCTATAATATAATATGCAACTTGTTGTATCTTTACTTTTATGTGAGGCTGGGGTCAGAGGAGATAGTGTTGATGTTGTGAGACAGTTGCTAGTACTCAAGCATATTAGCATTCATGATTATTTTAATGGAATTGCAATTTGTCGGAGGTGGCTTTATCTGCTACATCTTTGAAGATGACAGTATGTATGCATTGTAAGAAAAACCTTTATCCAAAGTCTCACGAAAATGAGCAGACTTTTGAAAAACCTTTTTCACATCAGAATGGGGAGATGTTACTGTGTTACGATCAGGATTTGTCTCTTGTTTTGTTGTTGTTATTGACTTTCTGTGGAGAATTCGGGGGAACCTACGTTGTTGTTTTTACTGATTCCAAATGATTTGTTTTTCTTCCAACAGGATCTTTATCGAAACATGCTACGGAACGGAAACTCCCAAGATGGTGGTCATTTTGCGTCTGGTGCATCTGCCAACTTCATTGCTGGAGCTGCAGCCGGTTGCACCACATTAATTCTAATATACCCTCTTGACATAGCCCACACCCGTCTTGCAGCCGACATCGGAAGGACTGATGCCCGTCAGTTCCATGGAATCTACCACTTCCTCTCCACCGTACGCCAAAAAGACGGCTTCCAAGGGATATACCGCGGGCTTCCAGCCTCCCTACATGGAATGATCATCCACCGGGGTCTCTACTTCGGGGGGTTCGACACCATGAAGGAGCTAATGTCCAAAGAATCCAAACCCGAAGTCCCACTTTGTAAGCGTTGGATTGTGGCTCAGGCCGTGACGACCTCTGCAGGGTTGTTGTCATATCCTTTGGACACTGTTCGACGGCGGATGATGATGCAGTCCGGGCTGGAGCGGCCGATGTACCGAAGCACCCTGGACTGCTGGAGGAAGATATATACGACAGAAGGGGTGGCGTCGTTTTACCGTGGCGCGGTTTCTAACATGTTTAGGAGTACAGGTGCTGCTGCCATATTGGTTTTGTATGATGAGGTCAAGAAGTTCGTGAACTGGGGAAGGTTGTAGCCGGGAATCTCGTTTTGGTAGCTTCTTTGTTTTCAACTTCTGAGGAAAAGATTAATAGAGAAAAAATAATAATAATAACAAAAACACAAGTACACACGGGAATGATAATAGATAAATTACCCTTAAAGCATCTAGGAGGATTTAACATTTTGTGAGAGAGAGAGAGATAGAGAGAGAGATTCGTTTGGTTTAGGTGCAAAATGACATTCATTTTGCCACGTTGCATTTTTGGGACTCTGGCAATTCAGACCTTCATTGTTGTTATTATATTTCTGAAAAGAAATGAATAAAAAATAAATAAATAAAAGTATAGAGTCAATTTGGCAAATCTCAAATTGATTGTTTAGATATAAAATTTTTAAATTAGAATTTTTATTATTTTTTTTTATAAAAAGATAAAATTTTAAATTAAAACTGTAACACCAAAAGGAAGAAAACGGGGGGCATAAAGTGGGTTGTCCTTATTGACTTTACTTATATGCTGTTATGGTGCTCTCAGGTGGTGAGGAATGGAGGGTTTTTGAATGTGACATCTCGGACACAAGGCCAGCACACAGAGTAGTTTCATTTAATTGATTAATAGGAATGATTAGTTTAGTTTTTAGCCTCCTATCACATAAAAAGATTCTCTAATCAACATGGTTTTCGTAATAATAGAGTATTACTTTATTTTTCGTGGTCTATATTGATGAGAAAATAACCACGTTTTTAGAAGCCAAGTCAGAAATGAACTCCCCTTTCAGGTATTTCTATCTGATTTTTTTTTTTTTTTTTTTGCGTCGAGTACTTTTCAAGTATTTTGTTAGTTGCGAAAAGATCAACACTAAGCATGAGTGTAATTTGACTTGTTATCCCTTGGTTATGGGGTGGAAAAGGAATTAGGAAGAGAGAGGGGGGTGAAAATGAAAGAAGAAAGAAAAAAATGAAAAAATGAAAAAGAAGGGGGCTTAAAAAGTCCAAGATGTGGCCTGATTTGGCCCTATGCTGCGATGTTTCGCCAATCAAATGAGTTAAGCGTGAGGGTTCCACAGTGGGGAGATAATATGCGAACCTCATCAGTCACCAGTTGGGGATAAAACTTTTTATTTATTTATTTTATTTTATTTAAAAGAAACAGATGGGAAATAAAGAAAGTAAACTTGAAATGAAGTATTTTTAAAGAGGCTTTTGGAACTTTAGACTGAATTTCAACTTTCCAAGACTTAAGTGCTTCTAAAGCCCTACCATTAAGGAACTTTCAGTGGGGGGACTTGGGTTGTCCAACTCACATTTTTTTTCCTCCTTTAAAAACCAATAAAATAAAAACTACTTTTTTTTTTTTTATTCTACTAAAATTTTTTAAGCACTTCCTACGTAATATTAAGCTATTGAATGTTGTGTCTTGATCTTTTTATTTTATTCAATTTTTATTTTTCCTCCTTTCTTTTTTTTTTTTTTTTTTTCTTTTAAAAAAGAATCAGGAGGAGATTCTTCTTACGTTAGGCTGTAAAGATTCTATGTGGGGGGGTCCACTTTAGTGTGAAATCAGACCCATTGCATGTCTGCCACGTATGATTCTCGATAGAGGGGAAAAAATGAACTTGAAGGAAGGTGATACGCACTATTGGAAATGTGGTCCGTGGTTGTTAATGTTGTTGTTGTCATCAGTCATCACTTAAGCTGTCTTTTCCAAACCCAAAGGAAATTTAAAAACAATTTCTTTTTTTTTAATTTGAGAAAAAAATAATAATTGGGTCCCACTGATGTAAACAAGTGGGGCTGGTCCTCTCGCCCTCTGCGATCGGCCGCTCTCAAAAACCTTCTTTTTTCCATTCCTTAATTGGGAAAAAAGATCATTGTGGTCTTTGAAGAATGCTCTATTCGTTACCACACACTGACATAGTGACATATATGCATATTAAGAGAAGAATATTGTAACAATTATTGTCATATTACAATCCACAAAACTACTTACCTAGATTCAACAAAATCCTTGGCAAGCGCATCTTTCTCAACCTTTCATTCCTTTGATTTTTTTTTTTTTTGCCCCCATAAGTGTTATTTTTTTTTTTTAATATAAATATAGAAATATGTATTTGAGATGTGGAACAACCGTACTTTGAAACTTATTTTGTGAGATGAACCGTACTTCAAGACTTGTCTAAAAATGCAAATATATATATATATACATATAAAAGGGTTTGGAAAGAACAGAGCAATTATTGGTGTTGGTCCACGAGCTTTATCATGTAGTGGAAAATGGGTAATTAATGAAAAGAGGATATGGTCATGAAAATAGGTGACGGTAAAAATGGGCTGTCGGGTGGTTGAAGGTGCAACCATGTTAAACCGTGACGCAACAAATATTGTCTTATGGGGTCATGACAAATTTTCTTGATTTGTCGTCACATTCCAGTTTTTAGGTGTAAACCCCCTGTCACTTTTTAATCACACAAATAAAATAAACTATTCAAAACAAAACAAAACAAACAAAATGAAATTTACAAAAAAAAAAAAAAAAAAAAAAAACCCAAAACTGCAATTCCAATAACACCACCAAGCCAAGCCAGGCCAAGTGATTACCATGTACAAATTAATAAATAACAGAGACTCCCTTGACTGCAATTCCAAGGATCAATAACGTGAAGTTGTTGCCAAATACAGTGGGATTTTCGCTCCTTTTTTTTTTTCAATTTTTAATTTTATTTTTTCCAATTCTCTTTTAGACTCAAGAGAGGGTTAGAGAGTAGAAAAAGAGCCGTGTTTGGCTTGAAAAGAGATTTTGCAATAATTGGAACAACATTAATGTCAGAATATCTAGCAGTCCCAATTCTTTCCAAAGCTTTGTCATCGTCACCAAAGAAGTTTCCAAGATTAATTAACCAACTTTTTAACCAAACCATGACACGCCGTATATATAGTCTATATACATACATATATAAACTCACTACGTTAACAAGTAATAGTATAAATCATTCACTATAAATTACTAGTTAGGAAACAGAAGAATCACAATCCAATTCTCCGGATTTGGTTGCTTCAATAATTGCAAAGTGGGACCCCTGTTATATATACTGAATTTTACAGACAAGCAAAGCATTCATATATGGACACATACATATGATCAAATTCAAGTACTTCAGATCAAGAAGTCCACATATTGGTCGGCCCTGACTTTGCCAATAATAATTGATCAACGCTAGACTCACACTACCAACTAGATTAGAATAAGCACATAGATCACACATACACGTGATGCTAATTAGGAGAGATAATTTCCATCTTAATTAAGTTTTCTGGTAATTTGACCATGATAATCAAACAAAGAGGCATTGGAAAATGGAAATCACTAATCAGAAACAAGCAAGAGGAGGGGAAAAAAAAAAAAAGCAGCAAAGGGAGATCAGGGTTATTTTTTTTCCTATTTTTTTTTTCAAATAACCCGAGTTTATAGCACAAAAATTACAACTATATAATTATATATATTTCCATGATACGAGAAATTAATTAAGCTAAGCGTAAACCGTACTGATTATGTAAATATCAGAGGGCACCAACTTCCGCCAGCTTGGGGATTAAGTGGCCGCTGAGGTGGAGGGCGACGAGGGCCTCCAAGCCGCCGACGCAGGAGCCGCCGATGAAGACGAAGGGAGGCGCGGCGGCGGCGCGGGGGTGGTCGGCGGCGCTGTCGTTGGTAACGGGGAGGAAGGGGATCTCGTGGTCGTCGAGCTCGATGACGGTGGGGTGGACGCCGATGGTGGCCAGGAGCTTCTTCATGACGTGGCACATGCAGCAGGAGTTGCGGCTAAAGATGATCACGGGGTGCTCCGATATCAGCCGTTGGATTCTCGCCTCCGCCGTCTCCTCGTCGTCGATCGACAGGGAGGCGCTTGTGGGCCCGCCCAGGTCCAGCTGCACGACGTCGTCCGAGCACCTCCGAAGCCCTTGCATCTCCTCGCCGATCAAGAGAAAAAGAGAGAGAGGGATTTTTTTTTTTGGGAGGATTATTGCTTACTGGGAGTTGGGAGGAGGGGGGGGGGGGAGGTGTTGATGTCAACGCGGGGCGTAGTGGTGTTTTTGTGTGTGTGTGTGTGTGTTTGTGAGAGAGGGGGGAGAGTTTTTATAAAAAGAAAAGAAAATGTGGTGGAAGAGAGAGAAAGAAGAGATAGAGAGAGAGAGTGGTGGTTGCTTACATCACAAACTACTGTTTTTACAATTTCACATATATACGTGCTTTGGAATCGTAGGATTGGGGAACCTGCCTTCCCTTACACCCCCACGCGCCCTTTATTTCTTTGTTAGAGCATGACTTTTTTCTTTTTTCTTTTTTCTTTTTTAAATAAAAAAAATAGTATAAAGGTTAGAATGCATGGATAATCTCACGAGATAGATATCCTCTTATATGATATATAGATCCCTCATAAAATAGGTTGCTCATACACTCTTGATCAATACAATGGTGACCACTCAAATCCAAGCATTCATCAAGAATAATAAACACCATACTAATCTAGTTAAGAGATATTGACACATAACTTTTTTCTTTGAGTAATAAGATTCATCCTGATGGGATCTGTCCCGATTATCTCACAAATAATGAGTCATGTCTCGTAAGGTTGATCTTTGTATGAATACAGATTGAATCCCGCTTCATAAATACCGGGATTCATTTGGTGGGGATTCGTTCTAATTACCTCGCAAATTATGAATCCTACCTAATAGGTCCATCTGTGTGTGAGTACGGATTGAATCTCATCTTTCTTTTTCTTTGATAATGCGAGTCGTTTTTTTTTTCCCTTAATCTTTTTCTTTTGTTTGGAGATTTTTTTTTTTTTTGGGTATAAAATAGACATGCACGGAGTGTTGTTATATATTCTCTCTTTAATTTTTTTAATCCCTAAAGTGAGAATTTTGCATTTGAGCATAAATCATGAGACAATGCTTCAATAACATATTTGCATATACGTATTAAAAAAGAAAAAAGCTTCAGTATTGCTCGGATGATGTACTGTCATGCATTAGGTATTTCATTACCTTATTATTCAAAACTACGGAAAAAAAAATGTCAAACTTATAAGATAGAAATTATACGTTTATCATATTGAGAGGTATTACCTAATGTTGTTTTAATAGTTTAATTAACTTTTTAAAATCTGATTTGTAACTGAAAATTTTTTATGTGGACCTTTTCAATTTAAACCATCAAAAAATTAATCTAATGATAAAAAAAAATCTTTAAATAAAATAAAAATACAATTAACGAATAGGAATACAATTTCTACCGTTAATTTTTCGTTTCAAAAAATGATCAAGAATTATTTCTTTTTTTCTTTCAAAAACTAGTGTCTTCCATATGTATTTCTTTTCTAAACTCGCTGATACGACAATTAGTTTATGCCATATTTTTAAAAAACAGATGCTTTAACTTTCAGATGTCTCCCTCGTAATATGACAGATGGCAAAATCATTGACTTTGAAATTATATGGCAATATAGAGCTTCAAAGGTACAGGCCGGTACGAAAGTGATTCAACTGAGCCATTGGGGAAAATTAATCCAAATAATGAACATATTTTTAATTAATTGGTAAAAGAAAAAAAAATATAGTTTAAATATAAAACAACAATAAAAAGGCAAATGAATTATTGAAAGTGTGCATTGGTGAGAGGAGCAGAAGAAGAAAGCGCGTGGAGGGTCATCGCCATAGAAAACAATATATGTGTATATATATATACACAAATGTAAATATATAGATATATGTATATGTATATATATATATATATGTATAAGATGAGGTAGTTCGGATATCTGCCGGTGAACTGGCGAGGAGCGATCACATGGGGGGGGGTGGGGGAGTCCAAAGCCAAGGCAGTATATGAGGTGACGTCAGATTGACTTTGACGTGGAACGGTGAAGATTGAACCGTGACGTAACAAAAAAGCTAAAGGGGCCTAAGCCTCACCACCACCCCCCCTCTCAGTGCAGTAAAAAAGAGAAGCTCGGCTGACGTGGACTGGTGTGCCGGAGAGTGGGGAATGCCCGGGGCCCACCAAAATCCCCCCCAAACAATGACATAATCATCGGATCTGAATCCACACTTTCCTCGTCATCATGACGTTCCCTGACGGACACGTGGCGCTTTCTTTGGCCTTCCTTCAGGCATGGAACGGAGGTCGTGGTGGGCACGAGGTGAGAGAGGGAGAGGGGGTGGGGGAGGGTTATATGGAGGAGTGAGGTTCATCTGGAGCTATTGAATCTGCCAGTAGGGACCAATGGAAGTTGTCCACGTGGCTTGCATTTGCTGCGGTACTAATTTTGGAGAGGGAGGGGGGAGTGAGGGTGACATCTTGTGGGGTGTGGGCCCCACCCCATCAATGAAAAATATTTAAAAAAATCTTGGCAAAGTCCCCTTAAAGGTGCACCGTTCATGGTGTTAAATATGGTGTCTGCCATATGTATGTGAGATCAGAGATTGCATCACGGCCACCGAGGATGGCCCACACTTAAAATTCACCCAGCTTCTTTACTTGGAGGTCATTGGAATTTTGGGATAACAAATTAAAGACGAAATTTTAAACGTTGATCTGATAACGTGTCTCGAATAAAATATGAATAGAAAACGAACTATAATACAGAAAATAATATAAAAAATTAAAATATATTCGGTTAAAAATAAGTAATTTAACAAAAAGTACTTCATTTTGAAATTAAAAAAATCTTATTTTATTTTTAAATAATAAAATTATGAACTTTTAAAATTTGAGAATTTTTTTAAAATAAAATAAGAGAGAAAGTAAGATATAGATTTGATATTTCTGAAGTTAATTAGTTAAAACTTGGTATAGAGTTGTTGTTCCAAACTAGACTTACTTTGTTTTGTTTTATATATTTGAATGTTTTTAAATTAATATATCCAACAATTAATAAAACAAAGAGCCCCTAATATAAAAATCATAAATAATGTCACATTAACGTCAAAAGTTAAAAAATAGGTAGGAAACCACAATTCCATGGGTTTTACTTGTACCCAAATTATTGTGAATAAAATATTTCAATGTCAATTATTAAATCGCCCACAGTGTATGTTGGCCTTTTTCTTTTCCTTTTGTGACGGGAGTTATAGTGAAATCTCGTGGACAATAATGAACAAAATGAGTCACATTCAATAAGATTGAGCTTTTGGAAAAGTTGATGGGTTGCATGAGATAACTTAAAAAAATCATATGAAATGTTAAAATGATAACTTTTAGCATTTAGTAAAATAATTGTCAGTTTTTTAATTTCAAAAATATAATTATTTAATTTTTCTAAGAATAATTGGCCTAAATGATCCTAAAACTTTTTAAGAGATAATACTTTGGTCTCTCTTTTTTTTATTTTATCATGCTGACTCTAAACTCTTTAAAATGATGACGATTTAGTCCTTTCATCCACCTACATTAAATTTCTAATGGAATGAGTCATGTGAACCATCAGATAAGCTAAATTAACCTTAAAAAGATAAAAATATCCTTATTCATATCAATAACATTACAAGATAAAAAATAAGAGAGAGAGAGACAGAGAGAGAGAGCTGAACTCAAACCCAACTCCCCCTTGATCTGATGCATGCCTTCACATCCCCGAGCTTGCACTGGTGCCCCCCCAACCACCCCGTCGCTTCTCCGTCGACCTAGGCCCTTTTTCCCTGGACGACGAGCCCCCCACGTAACCTAGGTGCCACATATGGTCCCCCCACCCCACCTTCGGATAATGGTCCCCTGCTAGATCTGGGACCTTTCGCCCGACGACGATCTCCTCATGACCCCCACCACTCGACCTAGGCGCCAGATTTGGGTCGTGCCTCCCCTTCCTTTTTCTCCCTCTCCCATTCACTGTCGCCGCCCCCCTAACTCCTTCTCTCTTGCCTCCCCTTCCCCCCTCTCCCTTTCACTTCGTTGTTGGCCCCCCTTTCTCCCTCGTCTCCCTTTCCTCCTTCTCTTTCCCCCTTTTGCCACCGCACCCCTTATTGAAGTTCGCAAATTTGGGTCCCCCTTCCCCTGCGTCTTCGCCGCCATACACCCCTCGGGGAATTCATCGATTTGCTTTTGAGAAATGAAGAGAGGCAGAGAGAAAAGAGAAAATGAATTTTGTTTTTTTATTTTTATAATTTTGTTAAATTAATTATTATTAAATTACTAAAATACTTTTGTAAATTAGATCACATGAATTGCATATGGCTCATTCTGGTAGAAATTTAATAGATGTTGACGGAAATGACTAAATTATCACTTTTTAAGAGAGTTTAGGATCAGTATGGCAAAAAAAAAAAAAAAAAAGACTAAAGTGTTTCTTTTTAAAGAGTTCAAGGATTATTTAAACTAATTACTAATTTACTAATCAAACAATTTCAAATTTTACAAATCTCGAGTTTGGTGTCTGCCAATGATGCAAGAGATTGAGTTGCCGATGAAACTCCAATGGAATATCTTATGCGTTGTGACTTGTTTATTTCACTCATGACCGAATGTTCATTTTTTTTTTCTTAGGACTTGTTTGCTTCGTCATTTCATTTCATCTCAAACTGTACTTTTTTTGTCTTTTTCCCAAAAAGTTTTTTGTTTTTTCTGAAAATTCAAAAAAATTTACTATTACAACTAAAATATTTCAACTCAAACTAACGAACCAAACGGACCCTTAATTCAACTTATTTTGTCTTTTTTCCTTTTTTTTTTTTTTTTTTTTTTTTGGGTTTAGGTTAGGTTATTTTATCTTGTTTTGACGTGTACACACACACACACACACACACACACACAATAGACACGTAACTGACTTTCTAGCTAAGCTAAAGATTTCCTAAACATCTGCGGTACATATTATAATAATTCTTCAGATGTTCATGTAGCCCTGTAGGAGTGCGATGTGGTTGATGTTGACCTGTGCGATTGGAATTGGACGGTTCTAAATTCTAAACATAGGGGTTACCCCAACCTATAAATTCTTACCGGTTATACTTTTTTACAACTCTGTGTTAAAGTGTGATAACTGACAAGTATGAGCTTCTTCTTCTTCCTTTTTTTTTTTTTTTTTTTTTCCTCTCCTTGTTTTGAGAATGTTAATACCGTTAATCCAACGGAGAATGATCCAGAGAAAAATTGTAAAAAACATAACATGTATGTGATCAATAATATATTAGAGTAATGTTATTCCATATGATTCAATTGAACGGCATTCTCTCATAAAGTATGTTTGATTTTTAAGTGGGACCGACACTTTATAGTCTGACTCAACTCGAGGATGAGTATCTTTTTCCTTTTTTTTTTTTTTTAAATGAAATTTTGCACACGTTTTATTAATTTTATTTTTTTTTTAAATCTCTTTTTATTCTAACCTGATATATAAGATCCTAAACTCTTTTTTCTATATGTTGAGCTAGTCCGAGAGAGAAGCAAGTTTTAATACTTGACTTGCTGGTGTTGTTACATGACATGATAAAATTGGTCTGTATACATGTTTTTTATATATGGGACATCGGTAGAAATAGGATTTTGTATATGAATAAAGCCCAAAAGGAAGGAGTTTAAGTGGGACTAACTCAGTAAATGTGTGAGAGAATGAGTTTGAGTATAAGGGTCGTCAGATTTAAAATTTAGTAAAATATATATATATATATATATATTTTAGATTAACGAGGGTCATAAATCTCGTACTGTTATTAAAAAAAAAAAAAAGAATAATGAAAGAAAAACTAGTGGTCATGACATGTGTGCGGATGTGGCGCTGGTCACCATGCACAAAGAAAAGGTCAATAATGAAGAATCAAATCAGTTTACATTGTCGTCATGCTGAACATCAACCATTCAGAGAGGCTTCTTTTATTGTCAATGGACGAAATCTTAGATCCCATTGCCAGACCTTCTCTTTAAAATTGTCTCCCTCATTGTCTTTAAAGAAGAAAAACGAATGAGAAAAAAGAAGTAAGAAAAAAAAAATGTTAAAAAGGAGGTTTTCAAAATGAATGGTATCGCGGAACCGGCAGAATCTGTGTGCCACGGCAGACGACTAAAGGAGTGCGTCATCTTGATTACGGTTTTTTCTTTTATAAAAAACATGGCAAAGATAACTTGGGTCTTTTCCGTGTGCCAGGCCAAGAGTTTTTATTAGACAATAAATAATAATTTTATTTCTTTATATATTTTCCTTTTTTTGCCTTTGGTGTTAAAGATGTTTTATAAAAATCCGTCTCTTGATATATAGATTATTTTACATATATATCGGTAGAGACTCTTTAAATGTTTAGTTGATAGCTATTGATGAGAATCATCGTCATTCCACATGTGATCTCAGTGAACCAGTTGGAAGATATAAAATACCACTAGTCTCTTTTCTTACTATTGCTAAGATAAAGATTAAAAAACAAAGAAGATCAATCTCACCAATTTCTCCAAAACTTCAGGATTATTCCTAACTTATTCTTAAACTTTCGAAACTCTCATTCAATCCCTTAAGTTTTGAATTAATCTCACGTGACTCTTTCTAGTAAAATTTTTATCAAACAAACAAAGAAAATATACATGACAGCATTTAATCCTCATTTTGTTTAATGAAAAATTTAACACAACCAAAATGCCTTCTATTATTTCGTTTATGGAACGCTTTCTTTCTCTCTCTTTCTATAAGCTTCATAAATGGAACCCACTTTATAATTCAAATTATAACACATTCAGATAAATGCATAGACAACATATAATACAAGCCTGATAATATGAATAAAAATTTTGGGATGTATATCTCACAGCAATTACTCGACCTCTACCCTGGTGGTTTTACCCAAGTTTCCTTATTTATTTTTTAGGAAACCAAAGTGACTACTAATCGATTTTCACGTCATAATTTTTTAGTTTCAGTTTTCTAGTGTCACGTGTATTAGGGTTATTAATTATTGTAGTTCGCTGGTAATTCCAAATTAATATTTATGTGTAGTAGTATTATAGTAGTTTTTCGTTTTCGAAAACATGAATGATTAAAATAGGCAGTAAAGTAGTTAGTTGAATTCTGGGAGATAGTGATTTTTTTTTTTTCGATGGATGTTATTGTTACCGAAGATCTAAGGGGATAGGGAGGATATGCTTTGTTAATGGTCCAGTCGTTCAAACGAAAAAGAGAGAATCATGTTCAATAAATGGTAATGATATGATTGGGATGGAAAAAAAAAAAAAACCTCGATTATGGAGTTTTAACAATAATTAAAAAAAAAAAAAAAGAGAGTAGTATCAATTTATCGTTTTCCTTTAAGTTTTCATATTTTTTAATTTATCATAATATTTTTTCCTTATTTGATAGATTACAACCTTGTCTTCTATAATACTAATTGCGTAGCACGTGCAAAATAGACAATCAAAGCAAGCCAAAAGAAACCACGTGACATTCATGACTCATCATATGACGGGTGATGTGGTTGTCATGTGACGATAACAGAATTGTCACATGGGTAGCTTGAAAGCAATGACTAAAAACACTATTCACAAGAGTTATTGAGCAACGTATTAATCAGAAAAAAGTCACACAAAAAAAGGGAGACATTATCACAAAAAGACAAAATAAGTTAACCAAATTTTTTAACAGTGTTTTTAGAGGAATTCTTCTTTTTAATATAATTATAGATAGATTTTATGTATTCGTGTCAACAGTAACATAACATAGTTTAATGATGATCTTATACGTAATAATATTAAAAATTATAGAACTGGAATCCTCTCATCTATAAATAATAATAATAATAATAAAAAACATTGCTCACGTTACTGATGTATATATTTTAACATAAGGGATTCTCTTCTAGCAACAACTTTTTCTGTAATTAAATTTTGTGATATTGTTCTAAATGTTCCCCTTGTTTTCCTTTCAATATGAAATATCCTTCCTCTATTTTCTCATTTAATAGTCAAAAAAGTTTATTTTTATCAAACCAAAGAAGAAAATAACCTGGTTGGAAGTGTGCATGATTTATAAAATGTTGGTTTCTATAACATGTCATGTATTTGCTAAATGCCCTATCAATTGGTGATTATTGTGGTACCATTAAAAACCACATATCTTTATTGAAATAATGAAGGTAGCACCTTCAAAAGTAATATGCCACGACATATTCCAACAACACTAATAAAACACTGTACAAAGGTTCTTCTTTTTATTATATTCTTTGTTTTTTATGAGATACAAAAGATTCTTAAAAATTTTCAAATGATGTAAACCATTACTTAGCCATTTTTCATTATGCAATTAAACTTTTTCTAATCTAGAGCACACTATTAATGTAATGTAAATTTACTATTAAGAAAAAATATCTTACTATGTAAATGATACCAAAGCTTAAAGTGACGAACCCATAATTATTATAAAAAGGAACTATATGTAAATTTTTATAAAACCATATAGGTTAAAAAGAAAAAAGTGAGTGGAGATGTGGAGGGGTTATGTGTAAATTTAAACAACAATATATAGACTTAAAAAATGAAAATACAAATAAAAATAAAAACAAAAAGATAAAGTTGAGGGGAACTTAAGCCCTTAAATCTTTATTAGTTTCGTTCATAAGTGCTCATATTTATATTTATAAGAACAATATTGAAAGCTATCGGTGTTAATTATCGCTTATTAATAAAAACAAATAAATCCTAGAATATAAGACCTAATGCATAAGATCATATTAATGATGGTACCAAACAACTGTAGTGCCCCGAAAAAGTTTCTCACACACGCATGCAGACTAATTTTCTCCATAAACAAAAACAATGAATATATATATGTAGGAAATTACTTAGTGCATGTGGAGTTGTGGACACCCCAGATGCAGGATTATAACGCCACTGGTTTGTGCATCGCGTGGGAAAAATTATACACATATATACAAGTATATATATATATATGTATTACCTATATATAATATATATATATATATATTCTTTCCCTGATGCTTTCCTTGCGTACACGATTTTCGTTAAAATAGATTTTATTAACAACAACAATCCCCGAACCCACGTAACGTAAGCAAAGCACATGCCCGTACCCTTCCAGAAATCCAGCGAGGCAGCCAGGCCAACCACAGCGAAAAATCTCAACACGTAATTAAGTCAAGACCCGGAGCCGACCCGTATTTTGGCGACGGATCCCAGGAGTGGAGTGCGCAATGCGCACTAATCATGGGGCCCACCACCTGGCGCACGTTAGCAAGCTTACGGCAACAACCATAACATCTGCGCCTCTCTCCCTATTCGAAGCTGTCGGCGCCGCTGGTAGTATTTATACATAATACATGCCAGCATTATTACCGATTTATTTTTTATTTTAATATATTTATAAATTATTAAACAAAAGAAGTCCGTTGACCCGGGGATGAGTGACACATGGGTGACGCAATCTGACACAATAGTCACATGTCACAGGGTGGGAGCACAGTGACGTCATGATCTGAATCTTTGTCGGCTGGATGATCATTATGATTTTTACATAAGTTGTTGTACGTAAGTTCTAAGCCTCCTTCCGATCCACAGTCCTCCATGATCTGGATCTTCTTGCCCAGATTCAGGCATGTATAAACGTAAATACATTACGACAGACGTCATTCTTGTCATGAGGGAGCTGTGGGGGTAAGTCCACGCTGGCGAATCGGACGGCGGTAATGGATTTTTTTCCTGTGTGGCGTGGCGTGATGATGTGATTAGATCAGATCGTGCGTGACAGTCCGGGGGTGGGGCCCCGTGGAAATGATACTGATGATTAATTCCAATCAAGTTTTCTTGTGTTTGGTCATATCCTGAGTGGGGCCAGATTCTTTTACATGAGAAAATGGAACAGTCCAGTTGAGGTAGAGACACCCAGATGTTACCACATTTTATTGTACCGCTGCTTCTTCACCAAAACTGCTTGGAGTTAATATCTATGGTTGCAGATTTTTTATTTTACTTTAGACTTTTTTTTTTTTTTTTTTTTTTTGTGAGTTATCTCATCTCAAGATAAAATGTATTTTTTTTTACAAATTTTTTTATCTTTTCTAAAAAATCAATAAAAATTTTCAACTCAAACTTAAAATTTTTAACTCAAACTCATTCACCAAATGAACTCTTATTGTCTTTTAAATATTATTATAATATATCATCTGAATTTAAAAATTTATTCATATAAAAAAATTAAGGAATTAAAATTTTTTAAATAAATTAATGAGCTGTTAAAATACTGTAAAATAAATATCTATTAAGACATAAAAATAAAAAGCGGATCTAGACTCAACTACTTAGGTACGCTTGGTGAATGAGTTTGAGTTGGAAATTTTAAGTTTTAATAGTAATTTTTGTTGACTTTTTCATAAAAGACGAAAAACTTTTTCAGAAAAAGATAAAAACTGATATGAAAATTTTGAGTTTGAACTCAAAACCCAAACACCCAAGCCCTTTCTTTCTCACTTTCTTAAAAAAAAAAAAAAACACCAATAAAAGAAAATTACTTATATGGACAAAAGTTAACATTTTTCATTCAAAAAATATTATTTATTTTTTGTGACGATAGAAAATGATTATGGTTAGTTATTGATTAACCGGATGGGTTTAATCAAAATGATCACGGATATAATTTTATTAAAAAAAATACGACTATTTTTTTAGAGTATATACTATATCCTGTATTATATGCCGACTACACACGTGCTCATAGCAGTAGGAAAAAGGGAGGGTCAGCTAGTATGGCAAGAATCATTTCAGGAATTTCCCAATACTAGTCTGGAGCGAGTATGAATCGGGTAATCTCAAGTTGTTGAAAAATCCTTGATTAAAAGCTTGGCCATTTTTTTCACTATAAATTATTGGAATCTCCTAATAATTTACCAATATTTTTAACATTTCAAAATGAAAAAAAAAAAAAATAATAAAAAGAAAAAAATAATAAAAGAGAAAAAAAGAAAAAAGTATCCGAAAGTATGCCGGGAAATTATTTGATACAATAGGGAAGCAAGATGAGGTCACCAAAAACCATGTGGGGGTTTAAAAAGAAAAGCCAATTGGTGGTGATGAAATGACAATCTCTGTTCCTCCATGTCTTTCTCTATTATGCTTTGAAGCTTAATTATGAAATGGCTTTGTTTTTGTTTTAAACCATTCAAATCTTTATTAAAATTTTATGCTTCAAATAGTTATTTAATGATGATATAGATCACTATAAGCGGCATATAATTCACCGATGTCTTTTACACGTCGCTCTTATGCTTAGAATATACATCATAAGCACTTTTTTTTTTTTTTTTGGTAAAAGAAACAATTAGAGAGAGACATAAATTTGGACAAAAGTAATAAAGTAGTTTTGGAATATGTCAGAAAACTTCGTGAATAAGGCATGATTCTGTCTCGTTTTTTACGTTGGGTAATTGCAAGAACTCTACCAAGTAGCATGACTAATTGGGCTACTCACCTCAAGGGGTAGAAAATTGGGCCCCGGAAGAAATCTGTAATCAAAGAGGCCGATTAACTCAAGAAAGCCCATTTGTATTTAATAGTTTTTTCTTTAATTCATGAAATAAAGGTGAGGGAATTCGAATTCTACATTGTTTATTATTTCAAGTTAATTTACATGTGAAGTTATCATTAGATAATATTTGCAACCATAATAAATATCATTTTTACAAACAAAAAATGTAAATTTACTATCATCTATTCTAAAATATTTTTAAAGTCTTCTGTTTATTTCAATTATTTATGATAAATTTGCAATTTGTTTCTTTTTCTCCAAAATTTTAGCTAAAAAGTATCAAAAGGCAAAAATAAAAAAAAAAAGGAAAAATGGATTTCCACTTAACTATTAAGCAAAGGATTAACATGTTAGCTAATAACTAATCAATATCAAATTCTAGACAAAAATAAGAAAAATCAGATCAAAGTTGATAATATAGTAAAAGACAACAAATATTAAATCTCAACCATCCATCTTGCCTTGCCTAATTGGATTGACTTCCAGATCTGGGTCAACCCAATTCTAGCTAGTGGATTGGATTCGCTTAGTAAATCACTACAATTTTTGGGGGAAGGAGAACTTTCCTCTGCTGCTCAAGCTCAAACAGCACTGGATCCATCGTCAAGCGGCCCAAACTTGAGAAGCGTCGAGAACTTTCTAGAACATTGAAGTGACTTTCAGAAACCAAAGGCGGGACAAGTGGCCGAATTCCGAAACTTCTCACAGACTTGACGAGAGATGGAAAAAGCCACAGAAATCTTTAACCTTCTCACCACTTGCTCTCTCTCTAGAACTTTCCTCTCCAGCGCCTTAAATCCTCCTCACCCTCCCCCTAAAAAATATCTCCTAAAATTGTCTCAAAAAACGAAAGAACAACAAAGATACAAATTCTTCAACCTAAACGAACTGAACAAAAGCTCTGTTTTCCTCTGCAACACTGAGAAAGCTCTGTTTCGCCAAGACCGCTGCAATGGAGAAATTGACGGTGACGGTTAAGGAAGAAGAAGAGACGTGCGTGACCGTGGGCGGGTCGGTGTCCGCGTCGTCGTCGTCGAACATGTCGCCGCGGCCGATGGAGGGATTGCACGATGTGGGTCCGCCGCCGTTTCTAACGAAGACGTTCGAGATGGTGGAAGACCCGGCGACGGACAAGATCGTGTCGTGGAGCGGAGCTCGTAACAGCTTCATCGTCTGGGACTCTCACAAGTTCTCCACCCTTCTCCTCCCTCGCTACTTCAAGCACAGCAACTTCTCCAGCTTCATCCGTCAGCTGAACACCTACGTAAGTAATTCTCTCCACAATCCCTCCATTTTCTTGCACTTCATAATTCTTTGGAATTTCATTTCAGTTATTTTTGTCAATTACCCGGATAATAATAGAATTGTTTGTCCACCACCTGTTTGTTTGGTCGCGTGTTTGAATCCATGTAATTACAATTTCATATCTTGTCGCGTGTTTAGATTCTGGGATGGATTGGTAATCTATAACTAAAGGGCGAAGATTTTGATAAAATTTAACGTTAGATACAGATTTTGACACTTTTTAAGTGCATCAAAGTATGGATGTTACAAATGTAATTTTGGGAGGAAAGAAGGATAACATTTTTCGGCTGAAAAATTAGGATTTGTCTGTTTTGTTGTACAAGTTTTGATTAGTTGCTAACATGGTTTATGGATTGCAGGGTTTCAGAAAGGTTGATCCCGACCGATGGGAATTTGCGAACGAAGGGTTTCTAGGAGGGCAAAGGCATCTACTCAAGACCATCAAGAGAAGAAGAAACGTCTCAAACAGCTTACAACAGAGCCAAGAAGCTTGCGTCGAGGTGGGTGACTTCGGCCTCGAATGCGAGCTCGAAAGGCTCAAAAGAGACAGGAGTGTGTTAATGGCGGAAATTGTGAGATTGAGACAACAACAACAGGATTCTAGGAGAAAGCCATGGCAATGGAGAGTCGATTGCTATCCACGGAAAGGAAACAGCAGCACATGATGAACTTCCTTGCCAAAGCACTCAACAACCCCACTTTGGTCAACCAATTCGTTCATAGAAACATCGAGAGGAAGCAATTAGGCAAGGTGCAAATTGGACGGAAGCGGAGGCTCACCGCAAGTCCGAGCCTGGAGAATCTGCAAGGAGAACAGGCTGAGGTCACCTTGGAATCGGATATAGAGACATTGTTTTCCGCTGCCATGGACAACGAATCGAGCAGTAATATCAACGACCATATAGCAACTTCTGTAGCCACCACAAGTGGTGGTGGTGGCAACTTCGACACGGTCAACGAATCAATATGGGAGGAGTTGCTGAGTGATAATCTGATTGGTGAGGAAGAAGTTGTGTTGGGCGATGAATCGGAGGTTGATGTTGATGTTGAGGACTTGGTCGCGAAACCGGATGATTGGGGTGATGATTTGAAAGACCTTGTTGATCAAATGGGATACCTCAGGTCCAACCCTGACTCGGAAAACTAATGTCACAAGTGGTTGTGATATAAATTTTTTCATTAGTTGGTCTCTGCAAGCAACTGATCTTTTCCCATTCCAATAATTGGTATGACTTGTTGTGTTGCCATGTTTGTTGTTGCAAGCAATCTAAGAATTGTAGACTGTAACGGTTAATTTTTTATTTTATATTGTTTATTATTATTATTTTTTTTCTGTGCAGCCAGGGAATGGGAGGAAGTTGCAAATGGACCGACATAGTGATGCTCTTTTGTTGTATCCTTTAGTGATGACTTTAGTTTCTCCTAGTATTTCCTCTATTTCTTTCATTATGCAAATTGGTTGTCATTCAATTGTTTATTTTTCTGGTGTTTTTGTTGCAGGCGAGCTCGCCGCAGGACATCCTGAGCAGGGACTAGGGTCTGTTTGCTTATTTGATCTGTTGCCAAGTGATATAGATACGTGTATACGTGTATATATATAGCCTTCAGATTAGAAGTACATATGGTAGTGTGGCTATGAACCTATAATGATGCTAGTACATATCATGTAAAGGACGTGTAATGTTACAAAAGCCTTCAGATTAGAAACTCTAGGTATGTATTATGCTGGTCGATATGCAAAGGTTGTCTACTGATTTACTTGGTAGTTCAGGGGTTTTTTTCTTTTCTTACTTTTTGGGAAGTTTTGTTTACTCTCTGGCTGAGAGCCTGGGAAGCTAGAAATATAAAGGGAATACAGGGTTAAAAACTGATAATCCTATATTATAAATTTTGTTGAATCTTCGACCTCAATTTTCTCTAAAGACAAATATGTTTTCGTTGGATCTTGGAGCTTAAGATTGAGATGGCTGAGACAGATTGTCAGATTCTATGATAACGATCTGGAGTTTTGCATTGTCTTCCATTTTGCTTCTGCTTTCTCCGTTTATGCTTTCTTTGTTTTGTTTTTCACCGAATCCGTAGATACATTGCAGGGAAAAAACGTTGATAGGAAATTAGTTATTGGTTAGTCATATTTGAATGCAAGAGCTACCTGTTCCCTGTGGTTCTCATTTGCTTTATTATTGTTATTTATTAATTTTTTTTAAATTTGGTGGTAATTAAAATGACGTCGTTTTCTTATTAAATTGACGTTGTTTATCAGAAAGTTTCTGTCGTTTAGTCGCAAAACACAATTTATGTTGTCGTCAGCTTTTTGTCTTTGACAAAAATTAAAATTTTTGTTGTCGTTGCAATGAAAAACGACGCATATCTAGGTGCGTGAAAGTTTAATGTCGCTTAATTCGAAAAATGACAACATTATTAAATCAATAAATAAAATCGACTAAAAGCTACAGTTACTTGCTCGATAACGTTATCAAAATGGGAAAATCATCAAAAGGACAGTAATCTCGAAATCACATTACTCGAGCATCGACCATAAGGAATGGGTAAATTTAAAAGAAAAGAAAGAAAAGAACAGGAGGAGGTAAGAAACTCAAAACAAAACCACCATACATAAAACGATGACAAATATAAAACGGCGAGTGAAAGGTGACAACTACGAGAAGAAGATACGATGTAAACGACAACCATACAGAAAGACATGAACATAATAAACGACTCTATTCGGAAACAGGGCAGCACCTTACAGAATGACACAAATCATTAAAGCAACCATTGAATTTTAAACGACAATAATGCAAAAACGACATCAACGGAAGACAACGATTCGTGAGCGAAAGAGAAAGCGTCTATAAGATGACAATCATGGAAAAACGACAACATAGAATCAACAACAACCTGTAACCAAATCACATGAATTGGGAAATTGAAACTCCTAATGAAACGACAAAAATCATTAAAAACGATGACACCAATTCAGAAAACGACAAGAGTCTGGAAACGTATAGCGTAGAGGAAATGTTAGCAAAAAAACGGTATAGTTTTATATTATTTTATTGCTTGTTTCCTAGGTTGTTTATTATTATTATTATTATTAGGTTTCTTTTTTTTCAACATAGGTTAATTTTTTAATATTTTCTATTATATTTTCTAATTAATATATATAAACATCTTTTGATATATTATTTTGATTTATTAATTGGAATAAGAAACTTTAATTTTTTCTTACTCCCAAATTAGTTTTTTGGTTTTCTATATGGTATCAAAGCCGAGGTTTGTACAACTACCGCTGTCCCTACACCCGCCACCATCCGTACGTCTCCACCGCAATCGTCCATATACTTTTTTCGAATCATCTATACAATCGCTCGCTTCTACATGTCTCGAATGTTTTTTAGTTTGATTTTGCATCACAGTATTGTTCTCTCTTATTTAGTAATTATTGGTTTGTTTTATTTACTTTCTCATTATGACTGGACGAATGATACCACAAATTACGTCTACCTTCTCTCGTATAGGTTTGTCATCTTCTAATCTTTTAGGTAAATCTTCTTCCTTGTGGGCTAGAACAACTACAAGAAGACAGTACAATGGAAAAACAGCAACATAGAAACGATAAAAACATATAAGAACGACATGAAAAGGAAAGCTAAAATGCTAAAACGACACAACATATTAGAACTAACAATATCTTAAGACGACATCAAGACGGCGTTATAACGACAAAAATGGAAAAATCAACATAGCAGAAGCGACACCTAGCTAATACCCCTAACTACTGGGGATATAAATTTTGTAAGTTAATGATAATGAAATAAAATTAAGGCTCCGTTTGGTTCACCAGTTTGAGTTAGAAATTTTAAATTCCAATAGTAATTTTTGTTGACTTTTCAGAAAAGACAAAAAACTTTTTTAGAAAAAGACAAAAACTGAAATAAAAATTTTAAGTTCAAGTTGACGAATCAAACGAACACTAAAATTTAAAAACGTCAGCAATGTTAATATAAAACATACAACTATAATTACTATCACAATATTGTAACATCATTCTAGATGGTCAACGCCTTTAAGACAATAGATAAAATTATAATATTATAAAAAGAATAAGACAGCTTTTAAAATGAGATCATTAAAATAGACGGTTGATGTAGAGTCGGTCCAATATACAAACAATTTGGATTAAAAACGTAAGTACCACAATTAAAAACATTAATTATTACATATGTATTATCTAAATATACGTTGTTATTATTCTATTGGCAATCCTTTTACAAGTATTTGATTTTATATACAGAGAAATAGAACAGAATCTTTTTAGATATTGAGGAACAGCCGAACAGGTTAGACCAAGAGAGCCAGACAAAAAGAGTTAAAATTGGAGAAACAAGAATTAATTAAGTTAATATTCCTCAGCATCATGCGTAAGAATTTATAAATTTTTTGGCGCTGACATGAGGAGAGATTTTATTATTGTTGTTATTATTCATTCTGGGAATCAATAAGATTAATCACGCATGAAGACAAACACCCGAAAAAGAGCATCCTAGAGAACCAACATGACAGTCCAAAGAAGAAGAGATTCTCATCTAAAATACCACGAAAACATGTTTTGTTTTTGTGCGGGTCCTTGCCACTAAAAAACCAGAATATATCACCTACCGAAGAAACACCAAATTGGCGGAAACTTTAGAGATCACGCTTGAGGTGACAATTTGAAAAAGAAGGTGTCCTGGTCCATATCCTAGGCTTATCCACACGTCCAAGAAAGTCCATTTCAATTATAGATAATAGTAGAGACACAAACTCTAATATCAATTCTTTAATATCAGCCTCCACGTGTCTAAGAAAGTCCATTTCAATTATATATAATACTAGAGACATAAACTCTATAATATCAATTATTTAATATCAGTCTCCACGTGTCCAAGAAAGTCCATTTCAATTATAGATAATACGAAAGACACAAACTCTAATATCAATTTTTAAATATCAGCCTACGTGACAGTAATAGTGAATTACTATTTTTTATAAGAATATTAGGTTAGGTGACCTGTTTTGGTCACCCAATCTAATAGATGGCCGAACTTTTTTTTGTCAATCAGTAATTGATTTGAAAATTGATAATTTATGTTATGGTTAATCAATCAATGATTGACTACTATAAATCACTTATTTACTAAATTAACAATATTATATAATCAATCCTTGACTGACAATTCAAGAAAATTGATTGATTATTTTTAAAAAAAGAAAAATGACATTTTAATTAATTTTTAAAAATTTCGACCATTTATTAAAAAAAACTTCTTAAAAAATGTTATTTACCTCTAAATTCATTGTTTATATTGATGCGTTAATTATTTAAAGAAATTATTAATTAAAAAAATAACAACTCATTTACATGTAAGTTGATATTAAAAAATTGATATGTGTAGCAATACTATTTTTTAAGCTATATATACATGTCTTGTCGAATTCAACTAATATCAACTTGAGAGATAAGAGTTGGACGGGTTTCTCTCTCAACGAGACTTCTGTCACAAACATCTTCCATTTCTAATCTTTATGTTTGTGCGGACGACGAGCAAATAAAGATTGGTACATAATCTATGTGTGATTTTATGTGATTCCGTGTAAGAAAAGAAAAAGGGCCGGTTCATGGACTTAAACCTAACTCCAATTTTGGATCACTATGTGAGTTCATTAGTGCGCATATCACCAACATGTTTGACCACATGACCTTCTCTTCCCGTGCCTTCTCTGCCGCTGCTTTTTCTTTCTTTCTTTCTTTTTTTTTTTTTTTGCTTTTAATTTGGGGGCTCAGTCTTGTGTCACATTATGATTGCTCCTCAGCCTGACGATTCCTATTCATCATGAACAAAAAAAAAAAAAAAAAAAACACACACACACACAAATGAGAGGAAACTATTTGCCAAGTGCGTCACAAAGTGGGACTTACTGTTTCTGCTATATAAATATATATACATATGTGTCATGTCGGAGTCGGGGTGGACAAATATAAAAATACACCGGACAATATAAAAACCGACGTGGGTGGTTCGGCCAAGTTTTTTCAGAAAATAAAATGATTGAAATACCCGACAAAGACCATAAGCGTCCAAACCAAAGCCTTATGATTTGCAAAAAACCATATAAAACTCCCAAACCCCTCCGGCTGATCACGATCAACAACACTAGATTCCTCTCTCTCTCTCCGCTCTCTTTCTCTCTCTAGAAAAAAAAAATGGCAGAAGCAGCCGTAGTAGCTGCGGAGACGGGAATGGACGGGTTGTCTATGGTGTTCACAGTGCTGGCCTTGGTGGCTGGGGCTTTGGCATATTTATATGCGCCGTACTGGGCGGTCAGAAGAGTACCAGGACCACCAGCTCTTCCCTTGGTCGGCCACCTGCCTCTTATGGCTAAATATGGTCCTAATGTCTTCTCTGTTCTCGCCAAACAATATGGCCCTATTTTCAGGTTAGTCTCGTTAAATACTACATGTCCATCTAATTCTCGTCTCCTTATATATTTCGAACTCGTCGCCCAAGAATAGATTCAGGTGTGAAATTACCGCTAAATTATAATTACTTTTGTGTTTGCTTCTCGATTTGTTTATCATCTTTTCTTTTCCCAAACAAAATTTTCTTCTTTTAACCGAGGGACGTTTGGCTGAGTACTCGTTTATATTACCGTTACGAAACTGTTTTCGGATACTATTTAAAAAGTTTTCTACGAGTGGAATTATGGAAATGATACAGATTTCATATGGGGAGGCAGCCACTAATAATAGTGGCGGATCCGGAGCTGTGTAGAGAAGTGGGAATAAAAAAGTTCAAAGACATTCCAAACAGAAGCATTCCCTCGCCCATCTCTGGCTCTCCTCTGCATAAGAAGGGTCTCTTTTTCACCAGGTTCTTCTATTACTTGAATCATCATTAATTTCATTTCGCACCCTTTTTTCTGCAAGGTTATTATTTTCAAATTCACTTTCCAAAAGTGATCATAGTTTGACTTTGGTGCATACACATACCACTTACAAATAAGCATGCACTACACTTATTTGCTCGGGGAAAAAAAAATTCATTGGTACCATCTCGCTTTTGATCCCATCGTCTACTTAAAAATTTCCGATACTAATAGCATGGAAAAGATTTGAATATGAATTTTAATTGGGATTACTGAGTATCGAATATTTGAGTGCACATTTTATCGGGAGATAAAAAAGAACATATTTACCACTACACAACTAGGGGTGAGGGAGGCATGGCTGAGAGGACATATGCCTCTTTGAATTTTTGAAAAATTTTCTTTTACCCCCCTAAGTTTTGAAATTTTCAATAACTCCTCAACTTTTCCTCCAATAATATAATATTTAATAATTCTGTTCCTTATTTGTCTCCTAAAATTCTTTTGTTTACTTCATTTATATAATGTTTTTAAAAAAGAAACATTCAATTTTATCTTAAATTTTTTTTAGTTCTCATATTTAAAATTTAATATCTAAAATATATCAAGATCAACTATATTAGCGCATAATTTCACAAAATTCTGGACCATAAACTTCAAAATTAAATTAAACTATATTACAAGTTTAGTTCATTAAGTAAATAAAAAAAAAACAACGATAATGGAGTTGTTAAAATTTTTAGTTTAGTGAGCATCTTGTAAAAAAAAAAAAAATTTCTTGCTCTGCCGCTATACAAAGGGCCCATTTGACAGAATTTTTACTTTTGCTTATAGCCAGTAGAAGAAAAGAAACAAAAGATATGACTGCTCAGTAAGAATTTTTACTGAGAAACCACATCTTTTGGCAGAATTTGGCAGAAACAAAAGGGCCACTATACAAAGGGACCATTTGGCAGAATTTTTACTTTTACTTATAGCTAGTAGAAGAAAAGAAACAAAAGATGTAGCTACTCAGTAAGTGTTTTGAACCAAAGTGCTTTTAAGGTCAAAATGATCTCTAAAATATTCTATTAAGTACTAAAAATGGTAAATGAAGTTTATTATGTCTAATTTTGTTGTAAAATTTAAAGTCTACTCAGAATAAATTTTGCCTAAAGCCATATTTTTTGGCTTTGACTCGAAGCGCTTCTGGAGGTTAGAAGCTCTTCTGATAGATCATCCAAATACTTTCAAAAACTATTTTTAGACCTGGGAGATCAAAAGTAACTTTAAAAAAGCTTTATCAAACAGGCCCAAAACTCAATTAGTGGCAGACATACGACACATTTGGCAATAAGGCATGCATAAATATAGAAACACACCTATTTTGTTGACCGAAAGGCATATCATAATTAAACATAAAACAAGTGATTTTCATACAAATTAACACTGGCATATATAATTAAATGATCCAAATTCTTCGATGCAAAAACCATGAGATTTCAGGGACGCAAGATGGTCAGCCATGCGAAACACCATCTTATCAGTCTATCAGCCGTCTCACCTAGCCAGCCTCGTCCCGACCATGCAAGACTTCATCGAATCCGCCACTCAAAACCTCCAAACCTCTCAAGTAGAAGAAGGAGAAGACATAACCTTCTCCAACCTCTCCCTCGGACTCGCCACCGACATCATTGGCCAAGCCGCATTCGGGGTCAGCTTCAGCCTCTCCCAACCCCAGCAATCCTCCACCACCACCACCACCACCAACACGGACGAAGTCTCGGACTTCATAAACCAGCACATCTACTCCACAACCCAGCTGAAGATGGACTTGTCAGGCTCATTCTCCATCATCCTCGGCTTGCTCATCCCGATTCTCCAAGAACCCTTCAGGCAAATTCTCAAGAGAATTCCCTACACCATGGACTGGAAAGTTGAGCGCACCAACAATAAACTTAGCGGCAGGCTTGATGAGATTGTGGCCAAAAGGATGAGAGACAGAGACAGAGGCTCCAAGGACTTCTTGTCTGTCATTTTGAACGCTAGAGAGACAGAGACAGTCTCCAAGAATGTCTTTTCTCCAGACTATATCAGTGCAGTCACTTACGAGCATTTGCTTGCCGGGTCAGCAACCACGTCGTTTACTCTGTCTTCCATTGTGTATTTGGTCTCTGGACACCCGGAGGTTGAGACGAAGTTGCTTGCTGAGATCGATGGATTCGGACCGCCTGATCTTTTGCCGACGGCTCAAGATCTTCAAACGAAATTCCCTTATCTTGATCAGGCGAGTCGATTAAGTGGTTTTTTCAATCTGTTTTAGCCAAATGGGAATGTGAGTGTGACTTTGAAGTTTGTTTTTGTTATGCGAATGCAGGTGATTAAAGAATCTATGAGGTATTACGTTGTTTCGCCCTTAATAGCCCGAGAGACATCAAAAGAAGTTGAAATTGGAGGTTACACTCTCCCAAAGGTAAACTAAATAAATTTTGTAGCTTAATCGCGAGTGCAGGATCTTCGCCGCCCATTACATCCATGCTACATGTGACGGCATTTTTAGCTTTTTGTTGATCAATGTTTTTGTAAGTGTTAATAGAATCTTGTTCTTCAAGCAGGGTACATGGGTTTGGTTAGCACCAGGAGTACTATCAAAAGATCCAAAGAATTTTCCGGAGCCAGACAAGTTCAAACCAGAGAGGTTTGATCCAAATTGTGAGGAAGAGAAACGAAGGCATCCTTACGCCTTGATTCCCTTTGGAATCGGGCCTCGGTCATGCATTGGCCAGAAATTCTCCTTGCAAGAGATAAAGCTCACACTCATTCATTTGTACCGCAAATATGTATTTCGACATTCCCCCAACATGGAAAAACCTCTAGAGCTCGAGTACGGCATCGTTCTCAACTTCAAGCATGGCGTCAAGCTTGGAGTCATAAAGAGGACATGAAATTCGTTACATGCTAATTGCTCTCTATCATGATTCCATGTCACTGTGCATTAAAATAAACACACTTGAAAAATGATTAGTAAATATGTTTAGTTACTTTTGAAAGAGCAGCGTTAATTCATTTCATTTAGAAGCTTTTAAACTGAAAAGCGGAAAGCAACTTTAAGGAAGCAATAACGAACATGCTCTTACAAGGTATGGTATCAACTGAAATCCGAGCACGTGAAAGGTGATGAAATTTCAATCATGACAGTAAATCAACTATTTTACAGAGTAGATTTAAAAGCACAACCTCAAGGACAAATCCGTTCTTCAAATACAGCGAGCATTAATTTATAGAACAACCGCGCTAAACCTGATCAATTAATACACAGCAAAAATCAAAATGCATAAGAAACAACGAGCTGTTGATCTTCTTCTCAGCCTCAAACTAAGGTCCTCACGACTTTAGTTTCATTGCATTCCTATCCAACTGGATTGACAGGTAAAGTGGCCTAGAGTTGTTCAGTGAAGGAGATTGGTCAGAACCAGCATTGCTTTTGGAATCCCCGTTAGAGAAAACAGCAGACCTCTTCATAAACTGGAACTCATCCATGGACTGCCTAAGAATTCGGTTGTGAGACGGCTGCGTGTTGCTTCCCTTTTGCTTTGCCTTGGTAGACTCGGTCAAGTTCATGTAATTCGGCCTGCTGTTTGTGCTATCATCTGTTCTATCTGAAGCCAACACTGTGTTCCCAGAGGCCGGCGTTGTTGATGTACAGAAGGACGACGACGCAGAGCTCTCGTCGTATCGAAACTCGGAACTGGGACTCGAAGATGAGCGAGTTGCTTGCCCCATTAGCGGAGGCTTTGCTGAAATCCTTTTGGTGACATTGTTGTTTCTGACTTTAACAGCACAAGTTTCCGAAGATTTGGACCGTTTGCAAGCAACTGAGTCTGAGGAATTCTTTGAAGGGGGAGTGACCTCCAAGGGATCAGTCTGGGATTGTTCCATAAGCCTAGTTTCCCATGGCTTTGCTGCCATCCAACGCTCCAACCAACTCCATCCCCAGCTATTCTTGTCGAACTCTTGATTCTTAAGAGAAAAAACCGAGCTATGATGGCTTGGTTTAGAATTTGAATCTTGGGCTGATCTCCACTGCTGAAATTATGCAAGTTAAAAATTCTCAGTAATATGAAAAATTAAATGAAAAAAAAAAGGCAGTGAAAATGTAGTGAAACACATATTTTAGTACCTTTTGAGCTAAAGAGTACGCAATTGCTCTCTCCCTCCTGAAGGCTCCTTCTTGCCTCATTTGTAACTTTGCCTTAACATCTTCTAATGTTCCCTTGCTATCACACCACCTTTCCTGGAAAAAAAAATTAAAAAAAGCCTTGGATCAGAACTCGAAAACAATTCCCAACTTACTAGGCGAAGAGCACCAATATTTTTGAAAAAGTACAAACACTTGTATGAACAAGAACAACACAAGTAAATGAGTTTATGGTATGACGGACCTCAGCTTCTCTCAATAGGTCAGCCTTGCTGCGGTGTTCGGCGAGCATTTGCTGCACAGCTTGGCCTTCAATGGACATTCGCACACGACGAGCTCTCACGCGTGCCTGAACTCTGACGAGGGCTTGCATGCACCTCAGGGTCACTGCAGCTTGCTTCCTCACTTGTCTACCCCTTACTAGAGCTTGAAGCCTCACCACTCCTTTCAATGCTCTCAAAGCCCTCCTCGCCTGAAATGAACATGGAATCAAATATTATAATCATTAACATTATATTCCTAATAAAACGAGTACAAAAAAGGAAATAAGTCCCTACAATAGCGTCTCGAGAAAAGACTATTGTTCTCTATTCTCCTTAACGGTTTTAATCAGCTAACTGAGGGATTCGGTGATTTTCTTAGTATACGAAAATTTTTAAACAAAGAACTTCCTTTAAGAGCCAAGTTTCTGTATTTTTCATTCAAAAAAGGGTGAACTTTCCTGGTGAGAAAGAGAATACAAAACAAAAACAACGCAAGATTTCAACTTTCCCTCTGAGAAAGAGAAAACAAACAACGGTTGAGATGGGATTTTATGTTTCCATCAATAAATCACAGGATAAACTTATGTTTCTCACGAATAAACAAGAGGTAAATTTCTTTGCTGAGCTCTCTATAAGGAAACATAGGAAAATACAAAGTCACGGAGATGCAGATATAGAAAGTTCGAAACTTTACTTTCCTCTGTTTTCTTTCTGTCATAGACCTAAGAACCAAACAGAAAAATGCCAAACAAAGAGACAATACACAAAAAGGAACCGAAAAAGAAAAGAAACCCCATGTTACCAAAAACCCACGGAAAGCAGTCTGGATCCTTATGGCAGCCCATTCTTTCCTGACAACCCTGAAATCTCTGGGAGGAGCTCGAACCACCGTGGCCATGGCGGCGGTGAAAGCATCAGCCACCCGCGGCGAATCGGAACCCTCGGAAGCTGCCTTGTGGCTCCCTTTGAACCCTTTCCACGCAGACCCCATGTCCCCAGAAGAACTCCTCCACAGCCTCCATTTCTTGCTCTTCCCAACCGGCTTCTCCTACAAACACGCAGAAACAGAGCTTCTCAAAAAAAAAAAAAAAAAAATTTTTTGTATGCAACAGGATCAATGAAGAGAAGATGTTTAGACTAACATGTTCTTCTTTTTCGGTCTTTTTATTATGACCTATTAGAGCTTTCACCCATTTTCCTGAAGCTCCCATTTTCAGCTCAACAAGTAAGAAAGAAAGTGTTGGGATTTTTTTTTTTTTTTCCTTTGAAGTTGCTCTAAGCTCCGAACAATAATAAGACAGCTCTTGCTTCACTGCGACAATGGAGCCAGAAAAAACCCAATGGGAGGTTTATGTTTTTCGTTTTGAACCCCAATAAACAGTTTCTGAGTCGGAAAAAACCAAAGCGAAACGTAAATTGTAGAGAGAGAAAGAAGGAGAGAGAGAGAGAGAGAGACGTGGGGTTGTCTTTTAGTTGGGGGAAGTGGGATAGTGGTCTGGTCCAAGCAGCAGTTGTCGTTTTGATGGTTTTGAAATTCAAAAAACCCAACGGACTACTGGGGATGCGTCCCGCTCAATTGCTAATTACTCTCTATTGAAGGTTGTGAATATTTACCCCTAATTCTAGCTTTTATTACGAATATACCCCTGAATTCCTTTGTTTTATTTTTCTACTGTTGGTTAAAAAATTCATTTTAAAAAAAGGCTCAAGGCCTTTGAAGTGTCAGTGCATAAAAAGTTACAAAAAGCTCCAAAAAGCAACCCGACAAGAGATTTCCCGAATAAATCATTAGCCAGTTAAGTTTAGATCTAGTGATTTCCGCTTCACCCACTATATATATATATAAATGTATCACACAGGTGGGTCCACCACCGCTGGATTAATTCTTCCCCATTCGAGGATCATCCAATGGCTGCCACCTATGTTTGTGGGGGTCCATTTTGGGATGATTCAAACCTTTGGATCTTTTTTTTTTTTTTAAATCGTGATCCATGATAAATTTTCAAACCAAAAGGGTGTGAAATTTTCCAATCAGATCAAATCCAGATCAGATCAGATCAGATCAGCACATGGATCATGGATGTGATAATGTGATGCATGGGGTCTTCTCAGGTGGATTTTTTTTTTTTTTTTGCTGGATTCTCTAGTGGTCTGTTTCTTTTACAAGTTGTTGATTCTCTCTCATTCTCTTTCACTTTTGAATATGTATAAAAGTATAGTACTGAAAAAATCATGTGATTCACGTAAGGCAGTTTTTGGAAGTGGATATTCTACGAATTACACAATGATTGTGTCGGAATTGAATTTCTCTTTGGCTTTTCCATAAGTTTTGAATTACCATGAAGAATATACCCCAATTCAAGTAATTAAAAAAAAAAAAGAGGAGGAAGAAGTTAATAATAGATTGCTTTTATGTAAAAATTTTTGAAACTTTTTTTTTTAAGAATAGAAATAACATTTTTTGAAACTATCAGAAAGAGCATTAAAGTAAATAAATAATTAAAAACGTATTCATGATGGAAAATAAAGCAGGGGGGGGTGGGGGTAAAAATTGCAATTTTTTTGGGGTAGAGGAGAAAATTTGAAATTACCGAGGCTGGAAGTGTGACACTTTAACCGGCTTTTGCTAGTCACGCGTTGACATCGAGGTTGTATTTGGAAGTCTCAAGGTCACTGCTGAAGCTCAACTGTTTTCTTTAAGAGAAAAGCATTCAGTTGGACTAAACAACCCTGTGGATTGATTAGACAAGAAAAAGGACTGCCCAGGCAGCGGTAAATACGTTAGCGCGTGGAATTCAACTTTTATCCACTGAACGATAAGAAGTTTATTATATCAATTTAAGAGAGTTATTTTTATTTACATGGAGTTTTAAAAATGAAAAATAACGGAGTCACGCTTTAATCTTTTTATTTAAAAGAAAAAAACAGAAAAACGCAAAATGGAAGGGTCGCTTGAAATTTTTGCACTTTTTTAGAATCTGTTTGGTGAATGAGTTTGAGTTGTAAATTTTAAATTCTAATAGTAATTTTTGTTGATTTTTCAAAAAAGACAAAATAATTTTTCAGAAAAGATAAAAACTTTTCAGAAAAAGACAAAACTGATATGAAAATTTTGAGTTTGAACTTTTCAACCAAACAAAACCTTAGTGGGTTTTTATTATTATTATTATTATTTTAGGGAGGGGGAGCATTCCTAGATAGGGTTGACGAGATAAATGAACCGTCACGTATTCTAAATATTAATATACTCAAAATAAATAGATTAAATAATCATGTTGGACATCTTTAGTTGAGTTTTTTTTTTAATTATTTTTATTTTTAAGGGTGGGTGCAAGAGCATTCATAGGTGGGGTTGATGAGATAAAAAAAAATCTGATAACTATTATATTTTTTAAAATATTAAGATTATTTTTTTCTTTTTTTTTAATGTGAAAAAATGGTATATTTGATTATTAAGGATAGTAACTTTTAAGCATTCGAGAGAAAAAGGAAAAAAAAAACAAAAATCAAAATCGATCCTCCTCGAATATCAAAAATTTGAACGTTAAAGTGTCTTTAATTTATTTTTAAGATTACACTTAATAATAAATATGAATTTTGTGATATTGAAAAAAACACAGGCGATACTCTTTGTATTATTAAAAACACAAAATGAATCCCACGTTGGGAAAATATGAAGAAAGTTTTATTATTTTTCCTCTGACATCTAAGATATAAAATTCATAATCATTTGACTAGAGCACTGGCATCATCTATGAGCGCAATATTAAGCTCTTGATCTTGTGTTTTTATCCATGAGCTCATGGGAATGAGGCTAGATGGCAGTTGAGTTGGGGCGATTTTTGCTAGTTTGGGACACAAGAGCTCAATTTGAGATGGAATAAGGTGAGAGTCATCCCTACTTTCTTGAGGTTTTTTCTCGGACAGTAAGGCGTATTTCATGATATCATAAATGTCGTGTTACGTAATTACTGTTGAGAGTAAAATATTTTAATTCTATACTATTACAAGTAATGAAAAAGCATAGTCATATCCTTATTTTTTCTTGCCGAGTTTTTAAGTCGAGGATGATCGAAAGGAAGATGACACAAGAATGCAAGAATTGCTATTTGTTCATTTTTTACTCTGAAAATGATATTTGTTAATTTCATAGCGTGTCATTCAAGTATATAAAGCGCCACATCTTGCGAGCAATTTTTCTCAGTTCTCACAAAACCAAATTAAAAAAAGAAGAAAAAAAAAAAAAAAAGGTTAGCAAATGAACATTTTTGTGGGTCAAAGGTCAAACTCAAAACACAAATTTCAAGGAAAACGCACACTACCCACACAGTATTCTCACGTGCTACGCTCTCTCACTTGTTGCCGCCTCTTGGTTTGGAGATGACCCTTTTTTCTCGGGCATGCAAAGATCCTTCACCATAAAATTAAAAAAAAAAAAACTAAAGATTTTAATTTTAATTTTAACTTTTTAAATATTAATTTATGTATTATATTTTTATTAATAAATATAATTAATTGATGTGATAATATCTTATATATTTATCAATAAAAATATAATAATTTATACGTTATATATTGATATTTAAAAATTGATATTATAATTTGTGCTCACAGTATTTTTTTTAAATAAAAATACACCACCTTTGTGAACTGGGCAAGTAAAAAGATACGTAGACTTAGAGAAAGACAAAAAATACTTTTATTTAGGAACCCAAAAAAAAAAAAAGCAAAACAAAGAGCATATTTACAACTTGAACCGAAAAAAAAAAAAAAAAATCAAAGAATTCATGAAGCACAGTAAACAACTTCTACTTCGTTCATTCCAAGGGCCACGAGAAGTACTCAATTGGCAAATTGCGGTCAAGATGGTGGCACCAATCTTGGGCTTGGGAGGCCCATATAAGCAAGCCTAGGAGAGACCCTAATCTTTGGGCTGGGCCTTGGTGAAGGGATCGGAAAATTGGGCCCATTATGGCCCGGAGTGAGCTTTGGAGACAAGTTGACTTGCTCAAGTGCTCGGGATTGTAGCTCCAGAGGGTAGTCCCTGACGCAGCCAATACGTGGCCCAACCCCACTTGTCCATTTGCACGACAGGCGCTTGGCCAAGTCGAAAACTGGCGGAGCCTCGGTTTTGGCAACGTTGGAAGTTGCAATGTCTTGTTGTTGACGTTGTTCGGTCTGGGCGATGTCGGAGTCTTTGGTGGTTGGTCTGTTAATGTTTTGGCCGTTCACGGCGTTTATGTCCAACGCCACTGTGGCTGCGGAGAACGTGTTGACCTCTTCTTGTGGTTTGCTCTCTTCGTTTGTTACTTTGAATGACGTTGCTTCGTCCCTTTCGTTGTCTATTGTGTACCTCTGTAGAGAGAGAAGAAAGATTAGTGAAATGTGGCAATTAAGAGCCGTAGTAATGTTTCTGAATGTTATATCTGATCAAAATCACGTCAAATGAAAAAGTATATAAAAACCTACATCTGAATATTAAATCTGATCAAAATCACGTCAAAATAAATAGTTACATAAAAACCTACAGAAAAAGTCAGGATCACAAGATAAGTTCTTGTGGTAATAGTTAATTTACCTTGACGTTGCTGAGGTCTACTTCGTGATCTTGGAGGAAGCTGATGAATTCCTTGAAGTTGTCTTCTGTTGGGAGATAGTGACCACTGTATGGCCATATAGCCTGAAAAAGAGAAGAAAAGAGTCAGCTAAAAAAAAAAGACAACAATAATAATGGTAAGAGGAAGAAAATTTTCACAAATTCCATTTCAGTTGATGTTGACATTTTGTTTGTTGTTACCTCAAGAACCCCATCATGGGCAACTAATCTTCCGGCGGCTGTAGTGGCTCCACCGGAGAGGAAACTCGAGTGCTGAAAAACGCCTTTCTTCTTCTGCCCCACATACAAGGCCCTTGCCGTGCTCAGCACAAATATCCACTTAGACCCCTCAGCTGTGTTCACCAGCACCCCAGTTTGTCTGTACACAAGCTTCCCATTCTCTACTGTTACTTCATAAGTTTCGCGCTCTTTCTGCAACCAAAAACAAACAGAAGAAACGTTTTTAGCAAGATAATTAAACGCATCATCACATAGGTAAATGTCAATCTATATTTGATCAGAGAATGGTTGAAAGACTAAATAGAAAGGCTTACCGGTCCAAGATATCGGATGCATTGCTGCTGTAGGACGGTCCTTTGACACTTCTTGAGGTTCAAGTCTTTACCATCACCGACATCCAACCTTCAGTTCCGAAGGATCAAAAGCTTATTAGTACAAGGAATAATTCAATTATACCATATGTTAGAAAGTTATGTCATGAGGTCAAGACTTGTATATATATACATATATACACGTACATACATACCAGTAAAAGAAAGGTTGTGTGCTCTTGCTATCGGACCAGATATCGTAGTAGAAGTGAAGGTTGTGCCCGTACCTATGACGTGGATCGATCTGTAGAAGAGAAAGAAAGAGCAAAATTAGCACTGTAAATTAAAGAACAAGTCTTTTTTATAAATTGGTGTTAAAAAGGAGGAAAACATGAAAATGTAAAACGTCAATTGACAATTGTCTGTTCCAAAAGATGTGGACTTACTGCTTCAAGCCAGTGCTGTAGAGCTAATTTCTGAGCCTTTTCATCCTTGCACAAGCCCTTCCCTACCTACAGAACACAATCGTTTCTCTTTAATCCAGAACTTTTTTTTTTTTTTTCTCGAAACCTCTTTTCAAAGATACACAAAACATGATTGAAGAAACTACCTTGGCAGCTCGTGTTCTTGCCCGTGACCACCGCGAAAGGGCAGTCTCCGGCTTCTCGATGTCAAAGAATGAAACTGAACTCCTTTTTAGAGCTGCGAAGTCTAATGCTTTCCACCTATTACAGGAGCCAAACACATAATTAGAACGCAAAGAATTGAATAGAACACCAAAAAACAAGTGAAAAAAACATAACAAAATGAATTATATGATATGATCAAAGCCAAAGGGACACGAACCAGAGTTCCTCAACCACAACAGCACAATCCGCAAGGTTCCGCCTGGTCCGGTAACTCTTGTAGACTTTCTGAAGCGTAGTTGCTGCAGCGTCAAGCTCGCTAACCGGCCTAGGAGAGAAAAAGACCACCGGCTGAGGAAGCAAAATGGTCGGCTTTTGTATCTGCATTGTCGTGTCGTGTTTTAGGCCGATTGAAGGCCTTGAAAGCGGCTTCTTTTTCTCAATGACTGAATTGTCTGATTTATCAAAGACTTTATTGTTTGGTTCTCTTGATTCCCTTTTTTTCACGCTTGTTGACCTTTCTATATTGGATTTATGTGATGTACTAAACTTGTTTTGAGTTTCTGACGCTTCTTTGAGCCCGTGGACTTCATGATGAACGTTTTGAAAGCGTCGGTAAGACCAAAAAACTCATGCTTTAGGATTTCACTCCATGGGGATAAAAGCACCGAAAGAGAGAGACCCATCAAATTCTCAAAACAGCTACCAACTTCAACTTGTGAGTCAAGACTAATGAAAGAACCTAACCATAAAGGAATTCAAGTATCAGTACAACAAGAAATAAACAAAATTAAGAAAAGAAAAAAAATAACGCAAATTGCTTTTATAAAGAACAGGAAATATAAAAAAGACCTTCCATAAAACCGGTGATTGAAATCATTTAAAAAAAAAAAAAAAAAACCCAAGTCATTTCACACAAACTAAAAACCAAAAACAAAGAACTTGTTCACGGAACACCCAGATTAGAACTCTATCTAAACGAGAAATCTTAACAACAAACAAACAAACAAAAACTCCTTACCTGCAAACCTCAACTCCAGAGGATTTGGACAGTCTCTCTCTAGTCTCTCTCTCTCTATATATATATATATGTATGTATAAATCTCTCTCTCTCTCTCTCTCTCTTAGAGATAGGAGAGAAAAATGAAGGAAAACAGGAGACAAAGTATACAGAAAGCAAAGAAAAAATGTTTAAGATTACGCTTGCCAAAGTCTAAGAAGTGGCTCCCTCTATAAATACTATGAAAAAAAGCGGTTTTGAAAAATCAAAGTTGGTGACTCATCTAGTCTTACATAGTAAAATTCCAGCTGAGCAGCTCGCGGGGAAAAACTGAACGTGGCGGGCTCACTCGTCCTTCTACGAAGTTGAAGAGAAACAACATTTTTTATTATCTTTTATTTTTTATCTTTCATCAAAAATATCACAAAAAATAATAATAAAATAATAAAATAATAAAATAAAAGAAAGAAGATCAAAGTCTAAGTTTACGTTTGATTAATTAGTTGAAAATGAAATTTTTATATTGAAATTGGTTGATATTTTAAAAATTAATTATAATTTTTATTAATTAAAAAAATAAAAATTGAAATAAAAAAATATAATTTAATTAATATTAAATTAAAATATCGAACAAAATCTTATAATCATAATCATGATGGGATTGCATAGCAAAGCTATTACCCATTCACTCGGGCCAGGAACAACTAATATCTTTTTCGTAGAATTTTCAATTTATGTGTCAATTTTGTTTGCTTTCGTGACCCATTGACATGGACATTGCTAATTAACAATTATAAATATCATTAAAAAAAAAAAAAAAAAAAAGACAACATGTGAGGAGATGACATTATTTAAAACTTATAAAATTTTGTGGCCATATTTATTTATTGTATGGTAGTTGCCAGTGACAGAGGTGATAATGTTAAATGATTTATTAGTCCTGGACCCTACCCTACCCGATTCACATCCTTTACATGATGTCTATATAAATTTTAGATTGTTTCCACAATAATAATATTCTATCTTACATTTTATAACTAATAATTTAATTTGCATGAAATTTTTATTTAAAATTATTAATATAAATGATAAATATTATTAGAATATATTATATTAAAATTAATTTGTTATAACAATAATATATATAAAAAGTTATAAATGCCTGCTTTGTAAGGATACTAATAAACGAGAATATCATATGTTATATATAAAGGATGTTTGGTAAATAAGTTTAGTTTAAAATTTTTAAGTTTTAATAGTAATTTTTTAGAAAAGATTAAAAACTTTTTCAGAAAAGATAAAAAATTTTTCAAAAAAAGACAAAAACATGATGAAAAAAATACAGTATAGTTTAAACTAAACTTATTTCCAAACACACTCATATTGAGGGTGAGTTGGGCGCAATAGTTTAAACTCATGGATTTAAACTCAATTTTTGTCTTTTTTTGGAAAATTTTTTTGTCTTTTCTGAAAAAGTCAATAAAAATTACTATTGAAATTTACAAATTTTAACTCAAACTCATACACCAAACACCCTTGAAATTCTTATCGTCAAACCCGACAAAAACAAAAGCAACCCTCACAGTGAATTTGAAAGTCAACTTGTCTCTTCCACACAGATTACTTCCCCGATTCTTCTTTGTGGAAAAAAAAATTACAGTGAAACGCGTTTAGAAGTTATCTTTGACGGCTTTGTTTTGGCTTTCCCTTGTTGTTCATGGTCAGCGGTAAACAATGAACACCAAGATTGGAAAAATGAGGAACATCGCTGGAAAAAAAATAAAATAATAATAATAGGAAGACCTTGAAAAATCTTTTTCCTGTATTGGTGGTTGGTTTTAGAATGAGAAATTGTGATAAATATTTTTTGTTTTAAAAGCTGTACAAACAGTACGATCAATTTAAAGATTGGGAAATTATGTACTTTTTCCACCACAGACTAAATGAATGCCCCCTTTTACGGGTAGCCATAGACTATATAATTATTAGTCAATTTGCATGACTTCTAGGCGTTATTTAATTATAGCCCACCTCTCGTCCACTAGTCTGTGCAATCAATCGATCGCTTGGCAGTACTTGTACCACTCCAACGTATATTGTCGTATTCATGTAATGTATATGCATGTATATGTGTATACTTTTGTTTTGTGGGTGGGGTGGCACTTATTGAATTTTTTTTTTATTTTAAAATTTGTCTTATATTTTTATTTATTTTGTGTACGTTCAAAATTAATTATGATAGGCAGTCAAGAATGTATAAAAGATAGGATGGACAGTTGTTTAGATCTAGTATGGATCGTACATGAATGCTAATTGGAGTTGGTGGCTCTCCTAGGATTCCTTCATCTGGGATCTCCGGAGAAGAGGATCAAGTTGACCCTTGTGAACAGCTTGATACACTATCTCCCTTCAACCCTTTGAGCGAAATGTGACAAAAAGAAGGAAAATCCATGGACCGACCCCATCGTCTCCACCCCATAGGAACTACGAGATCACCCCAAGGACGCCTTCGGCATCCAGGGGTCGCGGACCGACCAAAAAACCCTGTTCAATAAGTGGAACACTTTAGCTGTCCACTTTCAAGTTGGGCAGGGTCGGAAAAGGGTATGTAAACTTTTCATTAAAAACTCAACCTTTTAATTTATAAACTCATTAATCAAACAATAAATTTTTGATCATATTAAAAATAAAATTATTGTACTAGATTTTCACAAGTAGGAAAACTTATCATCATCTACAAGTGAGTTTGGATGTCAAACTCAAACTCATAGATTTAAACTCAATTTTTGTCTTTTTCTGAAAAAGTTTTTTGTCTTTTTTGAAAAAGTCAACAAAAATTACTATTGAAACTTAAAAATCTTAACTCAAATTCATACACCAAACATGCCACTTTATACACGTGTTTGGTTTATATATATGTGTTTGATAGGTTTTTGAAAAGATTGTGATGTTATTTTTTATATTTATTTTTCAGGTCATCTATTTTATTGTTATGGAGTTTTTGTACGAGGCACCACTGAATTAAAACTTAGAAGACCAGATCTATCACTATATATATATATATATATATATAATATATTATGTGCGTCTATATTATAGCAAAGCATGGACTCGAACTTTTGCGTGTGGTCCAGTCTATGTAAAAAGAAAGTATTAAATGCGTGTGCCAACACTTTTGATGTTGATTCAACAGATGCGGCTTTTTCTAATTTGATGAAAAGATTTATGGTCACTTTGGTTTCTCTGAGATAAAATATTTATATTAAAGTTGATTAATTTTTTAAAAATTAATTAAAATCTGTATTTTTTTTAGAAAAAAAATTGATTTGAAATTATTAAGTTAGAGATGGATAATTAAATATACGTTATTTTTAGTTAAATTTCCAAAAAGATTTTCTTAAAAAAAATACGTAAAACCTCATCCCTCAAATACTTGAAGCATGTAAAAACCGCACATGTATCAATCCCAAGAGTCGACCTCATTATGACGAGACAATAAACACTTATTATTTTTATTTTTATTTTTTGGAAATTATAGAATTACTTCGATCAATACATAGTCTCTATAAGTGTATTCATCGGATCCAATCAACTGATGAAACCGATTGATCTAAATCCAATCTATTTTTACAGACAACCAATCTCTATTGGATTGAATCGGAAATCAATTATCGAAAATTGACTTAGATTGGATTGGAGGCACTATTTAGGTTCAAAATACCAAATCCAATCCAATCCAATATTTGTGTATATTTTATGTAAATCAATATTTTATAGTTCATATAATTGGTCCAAAATTTAGTATTTTTTTTAATACATTTTCACAATAAAAAACTTCAAAGAGTAATATTAACACAAGAAAAATCATTCTCATTTTTCTAATTTTCTAACATATGTGATGTATGACAAAAAGACCTAATAGATTATCTTTTTTTATAGGCCAAACCAAAAAAAAAAAAAAAAAGAGAGAGAGAAGGAAAAAAAAAAAAACATAATCCAATGATAAGGTTCAAAGTTCAAATGCAACCAATCAATCCAATCCAAATCGATCTTAAATTGATCGGATTAGATTAGATGTTACACTGCTAACGGATTAAATTGAATAACATTTTAAAAACCAACTTTTAATTAGATCGGATATTATACAAGTAAAATAGGACGGACAAATTCTATGAACCCCCGAGCAGATTAAATCTTCCAACAATATTACTCATAAAAAAATGTACGGCTTAATCAATAATAAGCATTTATGTAACAAACACCATTTTCTCGACACAAGTCAAGTCAAACAACACGCGGCAACAAGCCCAAGCACATATTTCCATTTTCACGTATTCTATATATCTCTCTCTCTCTCTCTCTCTATATATATATATATTCCTGAGTCGTTTCAAACTAGGATTCTTAAGAATTCCACCAGTCAACCGAAATAAAATCTAAACGAATTAAAAGGAAGAATAAATTGAAAGTATCATTTCCATTTTTCACAATTATTATAGTGTGTACAACTTCTTCAGGAAATTGACAGACGCAGAATGTTCAAGTATGTGTATACTAGTGTTTCAGTGTTTCAAAGACTCCTTTTTATGCAGCAGATATTGATTGAGACTTCTGTCTGGGAGGAACATGAAGCCAAGACTTCATCACGTCATATGCAGTGAACCCAATCGCCACCGACGGAACAATCTGCAGGCACAGTTTAACAATTAGTTAGTTAGCGTAATTTACCCTGAAATTATATTTTGTAAGAAATCTCACTCCTAAGATGATCCTTAAACAACAAGCGTAACTGTCTCGCGTTTATTTGAATGATCCTACATGGCTTCAATGCACACGAATTAGAAAATTACAATTTGCCTTGGAGGCAATCACATTTAAAATCCCAACAAATTTGTTATTACGGATTAACAATTAGTTAGCTAGCGTAATTTACATGAAATTATCTTCGTACGACGCTTAAATAATAATCATAACTTTCTCGCGTCTATTTGAATGATCCTATATGGTCTCAATAATTGTTTTTTCCCCTTAGAGAGCAATCACCTTTAGAATCCCCAAAAAAATTACCTTGATATAGTTAATGCTTAGGCCTGCAAACAACTGCCTCCAGCCTTGATTCCGAACAATAGTGGTAAGCCCTTCCCATGTGTTCTTAAATCCGGCATCACCTTGAGCTGAATTTAACCGCTTACTGACCTGTGATAACACCCAACAGCTAATATAAACTCGAAAGTCTAATTTCTCCATAAACCCTTTTATTTATTTTTTCGGCTAAGATGCCTAAACTTCAAGTAATATCAGTGTCATTGTGACATCAGCACCAGCAGACAAAACAACTTCCATGTCAGTTACCATCTCCCTGTTGCTTCCAAGCCCAATATCAAGATGGGCTACAATCTAATTATTAATGACAGTATAATCTCAATTCTCATATGTGATAGACAGAGAAATTAAAATACTCCAACAGAGTGCTGAGCTAATCATAAATAATTATACACTCACATATTCCTATTGCACCAAAATTCATAAACTCCAGAAAAAAATCTAAGAGACATAAACAGACAGGGCCAAAAAAAAAAAAACCCTACTTCTTACTAGAGATCAAGATAATTGCAAAAATGAGGCAATACCTGCATCTGCCTCCTGACAACATCCAATGGGTATGTGAAGGTCTGCCCAAATAATCCAGCTAAAGCTCCACATGAAAGCCGCATTATGATGGACTTCTCATACTCCTCAGGAACATGACTCTTGAGCTCCTCATATATGTAGAACTTTAAGCCCGCATAAGGGAGGATTCCTATGAGCGTTGGCCCTGATCAAACAAAATTTCGCGTCAAAAGAAAATAAGAATATATAAAACTTACAGTACAATGCAATAAAAGAAAGGCACTTCCACCGGAAAAACAAGTTTGATCACAATCATCTCATAACCCAAAATTTCTGGAACTAAAAGGCAAACAAAATCGGAGGAAATTTTTTTTGTCCAAAACAGGCTACAGATTGAGAACTAATTGGCAAACACAACTGGAGGAATTTTTTATGTCCAAAACAGGCTACAGAATGAGAGACATGCACGCACATACATACCTACACCTCGATAAAGACCGCGCACTCCCCCTTCCTTGTAAACACTGAAAAGCACATCTTTGATACCCTTATAAGCAGTTTGAGACTGAAAACCCTTTGTACCGTACTCAAAACTTCCTCTAGTGTCCACAACCTAGACGGCCATAAAGAAATTAAGCAAGTAAAAAAGAAAGTGGAAAATGAAAATGGACTATTGAATCAAATGAAATATAGAAAATAAAGACCACTAGACCAGTATAAAACCTGTATGAGAGTTCACCGTAGCTATTAAGTACTCTTCTGTTAACATGGAATTATAAATTAACCAAAAAGGCGTAGATAAGCAAACAATTACAGACCTGATAAGCAAGTCTAGTACGAGCCAGGTCCAAGGGATATGTGCACAAAACTGCTGTTCCTCCAGATGCAGAACCAGCTAAAAGATCGATGTGACTACCCGATCCAAGAATAGGATAATTGCCCAAGAGCCAGGACCTATACCGCTCATATGTCATGTAATGCAAGGCTGCATAGGGAACAATGCGAATAACACTGGCACCATTTCCCCTATTTAAAACAAAAAAAATCATTATCTGAGGATGGATATGAAAAAAGGAAACTCCAATAATCAAATTCAAACTTACTTGTAGAATCCTAGAACACCTTCATGCTTCAGTAATTTTTTCAAAGATTGACCCACCCCAAGAGAGTGGAACCCTTCTGTCCTTGTCTGAGAGAGAGAAGAAATGCTTTAAAAAATTGCCTTCGTAAAAATTGTTAGGCTTTAAACATATTATGAAAGAAAGAAACAGGCAACAGCAACAAAGCAATATAAGCACCTCCGATGCAACAGTCCTAACTTGAAAATCGATAGAACCTACTAAAATCAATTATTGTCAACAAAATGATAAACCAGTTAAATTGAGGTACCAAGGTCTTACAGTAACAACTCCTATATAATCCTCATGTAAATTTTGAATTGTTGCACCCAAGTCATTTCTGTCTCTTTTGGCATTTCCAAAGGAACAGCCGTAGAGGTGCTCTGCTCTCTCTGGCTCATATACACAAATCTAATTCCAAATCTTCTGTCCACAGAAATAGCAATTCCATCAATAATTTAAATGAAGATCATCACTTCACGAGTTACCTTGACGGAATACCATACATAGAAAAACTATGACTCTATTTAGGCCAAAAATCCACTCTTGGAAGTGTCTGTACAGATCTAGCTACCATGTCCTTTTCTCTGTCTCCTGTCTCATCCTCGAATAATATTATGTCATGTAAGCATTTTAATCACCGTGACATTAGATTTTAATTAGCATGCCATTTTAACTGACGTGATGTGATATGTGGGACATCAAAGGGACAGAAAGAGGAGAACATGGGGTCGAACCCATGTTGTATATCTCTACAATGGACAACCCATTCCTTTATCTACAGAGGGCTTCAAACAAAAGTAAGGAAAACTTCCTAGGTCTAGTTTCTACGTTATTCTCAAATTGCAACCAAAAAAAAAAAAAGATTAAATTGCACCATCCAAACAGTAATTGAAGTTATATAAATTAGTGGTGAAAATAATTGCTACCCCAGACAGTGTCAAGTCATGCCAGCTGATTATATTCAAACGTATGACCCCAAATTTCACATCAATGTGAGGTTCACTGGCTTTACACATTAAAAAACTTTATCATACAATTTACACAAAACATTATTCCGTGGAGAAAAAAAGGGTCCAATTGTACCTGCAATAATATCTTGATACGCTCCAAGGGAGCCACAGCAGTCTTGGCAAACGCCCCAGCAGCGCCTCCAGCTATGAGCTCCTTCGCATAAACAGGCAAATGATCAACCAACGACACCTGCTGGCGCGTCGTCGAACCATCCACATCAACTAAACCAGCCACGTTCGTGGAAAGACTCGACCTTTGCGTAGAACCCATTCGCAGATTTCACTTCCAATCTCCACAAACCAAAACCAATCTTACAATGTTTCTTAAACCCTTTTTGTTCCAGATCTTTCTTCTCGAGAAGCTTTTCAACTACCCCCCTTGAAGCGCGAAGAACTCCTTATCCCATCTATCTCTCGGAACGCCGAAAGAAAACGCGTTTTGCTCGAGAAGAGACGAGCAGCGAAGAGGCCTGAGAACACCCAGCGATGAGACGGGCACGTTCACAAGCCGCCGATTCTCTTCCTTGATTATGATAAGATACATCCAAGGATATACGAGGAATTTTGCCCTAGGGATCGCGAAAAGAGTGAAAAATCTCAATTCGATAAGGATAATCCTCCTTTTCCCATGGATCTAGACTAAATCCATCAACATTCAAACCCTAATGTAGAATCGGAATTCAAACAAGAAGAACATCAAACAGCAAAAATCCTTCGGTTGAAGAAACAACCGAAAAAATTAGACCTCAGTAATCGAATTTCCTGGAATCCAAACAACTCCGATATGAATCTGAGACGGGAAAATCAAAGACTGGCGCCGAATTTATCAGAAAACAAGCTGAAATCAGAGAAGGGAAAGGGGCAAAAGGAAACCTAGAAAAATGGAAATTATGAATGGGGTTGGAATTGAGGAGAAGAACAAGGCACGTGAATTTCGTGAAAAATTAACGAAGTACAACCAGTTGTCTTGTCGCTCTCCGAGGTCGCGGGAAGAAGGATGTTTCCTATTCTAATTTCTCCTCTTTTTCCCCCTTTTTTTTTAATTTTATTTTTTCTTAGGCCGGCAATTGCAAATGAAATTTGAAGGTATGGTTTTTTTTGTGTAAAACCAACGGTGACCCGCGTCCACGCCACAAATAACGGTGGCGAATATGGTCTTTTTATTTTTATTTTTTTGTGAGTTATGAAAGCATCTAAAGGTGGCATATAAGTTAGTTACCCATTAAAAAGATTCTCTTAAAAAACATTAATAACATTTCCCCCTCAATTATACTCCTTGTAACAGTATTCCCTTTAATTTTTGAAAAATAAAATACGATCTCCCAATTTATAAAACATTAACAAAAATACTCCTTTATTCACCAAAAAAACAAAAAACAAAGAACAAAAATTCTCCTTTGATTAGGATTTATCATTTATATACTTGGAAGGAGATTTTTTAAGGGTAATTTAGACTAACTATTGCGTCTAAAGATATCTAATTATAGACAGAGTGAAGTACATGAAGATTTTTAAAATATTTAAAATAAATAACCATATACAGTAAATTTATCAGATTAAATTTACTAGTTATTATTACTTATTTCTAATATTTTAAAATCATATTATTATTTCATTTAGTTTTATTTTAAAAAAATTAGTACTCTACCAATTTGCACGTTGCTAGTTTTGTTTTTTTGTTTTTTGGTTTTTTTGAATTACTTTTATTTCCTTTTTGAATGTTCTTTGCACGTTCTTAGTAGTGGTCATCTAGTCGAGCCGGCGTATATAACAATTAACACATGAACTAAAAGATACAAAACCATCAAATATTCCAACTTCTGATCCAATCGTTTCTCACAGTTTCAAAGCTCTTGTTCAACTCTTTTGTACATGTAATGTATGCATGTATGTAAATGAAGATTTTAACAACCAAAAAAATTGTCGTAATAAATGTGGAATGAGCTCGTAAACTTAACTCAAACCTTGTTAAAAGTAAGGCTTTTTGGCAGAGCAACTGATGTCGAATGAAATCAATACGCATAACCGAAGTTGGACCCGTAATTCACAGCAGAAAAACACCAAACACAATAAAAAATTTAAAAAAAAAAAAAGGAAGAAGAAATTCGTCAATTTGATTCTTCTTCAGTCAATCTGGGAATGGCCTCTTGATCGATGAAAGAGCAATGGCGTGAAATAGACAAAGAACTGGCCGTCCTCGGATGATACGCAGATATCCTCTTGCCGTTGCCCTCGTAAATGACATTGCCTTCTTCTTCCTCGTCAGGAACTCTGCATTTCTCTCCCAAAATGATCGTTTTCATCCAAATCGAATCCTCCGTCTTCAACTTCCCTTTCTTACCAATCTCCTCCCTCACATTGTCCCGATTCCTCGCCATCGACAAGCTTCTCGTCATCTTCATGCTCAAGCTCGCCGCGATCTTACTCTCCGACATGAACTTCGTCATGTCCTTGCACGAATAAGCCCCCCTCACTAACTTCTTCTCGCCGGTGTGAGCGGCAATTTGTTCTCATTCTCTTTTGATTCCACGGAAGGCGGTTTCTTTGTCGTTGTCGTTGTCGTTGTCGTTGGAAGCGAGAAAGTGCTTCTTCTTTTCTTGATATTGGGGCCAGTGACGGAGAAGGTGCGGACGGTTTTCTCCGGTGTTTAACACCGCAGAGACCGGAGATTAGGGCAATTGCCGCGGCCATGCCGATGCGAGGAGTGTAAACGACAGTATCGGATGTTCAAACGGATGTCGTTCGTGGGAATTCTCCTTCCCATTAGTGAAAAACGTTTCACGTGAAGTTTTGATATTGAGAGAATTCTCAATATTTTCTTTTCTATCTCATTCTGTTTTCACTCTGTTTCTTGGATTTGATCTTCTAAACAAGCTCAAAGTTTGTCTTGATTAAATGAAAATATAGTTTTGGATTTTTTTTTCTTTTTTTCTTTTTATTACTTTTGTTTTAGAGGAATGCGAAACGGAATGCATATACTCAGGATTGGTGCGAAGGAAGAAGAGGTGAAGAGATGTGGGGTTGAAAAATGTGTCAGCTTATTAGTCTTTCCTCCTATACTTTGGGAATAAAAAGTGCTTGTTAGCGGTTAAGGTCGTTACACTATTACAGTTTCTTTCCTAAAAATAACATAAAAGTTAAGGTACGAGAGTGTTTTTGTTTCTCTTTAATAAGTGAGAATCATAGATCTTACATTGTAAGAGTTATTTTCACTTAATTTCCTCTTTTAAATTTTATTTTTATTTTGGGGGCGGACTATATGTAATTCCGTTGTCAGCAAACAATAGATTATCAATAAAATATTGTTTCAAAACGTCATTATTGGATTCTTTTAGTTTAGTTTTTTTTTTAATTAGGATGTTGAGAAACATACACTGTGAACCGTTTATAAGGATACACCAACGAACAATCATCCATACAATAAGGTGAGGGTTCTTCATCGTAAGATATGTGTTCTATTAATTACATTACAGTCGTCATCATCAATGATTATTGTTATCTTTTAATTTTGTATTCTACCTAATATGTAATAAATAAACGCATTTTTCTTTCTTCAAGCCAAAAAAAAAAAAAAAAGTATTTTTCCTTCTGTCGGGAATAATAAATAAAATACATGTTGTGCGAAGAAATAGGTGAGCGAAATAAAACATTTGAAGGGGGAAAAAAAAGGTGGAATCTCCGGTGGTATGAGGGGAAAAGAAGAATAAAAATAATTTTTTTTTTATATCTAATTACGTACCGGGGTACCGCCCCTTTTAGATAAACAAAAACATGTGACTCAATCAAACACATTTTGGTGATCTATAAAATTGCTTAAGAAAATCATAAGTGCGATCGATTGAGAAGGTATCTAATTTTGTTAACTTTCTATTAAATTTAAGATTTAAATTTGCAAGTTTTATATTATGGTTTGTATTTGATTTCGAAGTTTTTTTTAGACTTATTTGTACATATGCCCCTTGACTTTTTGAATTTGACAATTTAATCCCTAAATTTTTTTCCTTGGCAATCATCCCCCTAAATTCATGATTTTTGATAATTCAGTCCTTTTTGCTCAAATTCATAAAATCTGAATGGTTTTTTTATCTGTAACTTGCACATTATAATCCAAAAAGAGCTTTGTTGATCATTTTTACTTAACTTCAATACAATTTCCTTTAAAAAATTTTAACTTTAATTCAATTATACTCAAACTTAAACCTAAATTTTAAAAGAAATTTGTATTAAAATTAAGCAAAAATGATTAATATTGTCCATTTTGAACTATAATGTGTAAATATTGTGTAAAAAATTATCTTAATTTTAAGGAATTTAAGTAAAAATGATTGAACTGCCAAAAATTAGAAGTATGGTTGATTGTCAGGAAAAAAAAGCTTAGGGACTAAATTGTCAAATTCAAAAAGTTTAGGGGGCATTTATGCAATAAGTCTTTTTTTTTTAAATCATAAATGGGGTTTTTTATCTTCACCCAAGATATACGTGAGCTCTGTCACCAATTTAACAAGAACTTAAATCGAACGAGACACATTGTAATAATTTTAAAAATTCATACAAATTAATAAAATTAAAAATTTAGAAATAAAGTATTAATAAAAAAATATTTTAAGAAGAAACAGTGTTAAATACACTCCATTAAAAAATAATAATAATCTGTATGATGTCCGAAAGAAACATGTAACAACATCCATATTGTTTGGATGAGAACTTAGAATTGTGGGCATCGGCCTTTTATGATTTAATAGATCGTATCTTTTTATGTCAGAAAACAGAAATCATAGCTTTTCACCTTTTTTTTTTTTTTTTTTTCAAACAGGCAACAAAATTGTCATAGAAAATTTATTGGTTGATTTCTTTCCAGAGAAAAGAACAAAGTATGAAATAGCTTTAGTTCGTGTGTCACGTCTAAAGTGAAAATTAGGTTTTACTTTGTTTTCACCTTAAAAAAAAAAAAAGTTTAACCCTTTCCGCTTTTTCATTGACATTATAATTATAATTAACGGTGATTGTCATCAGCACATCGTGAAAATAATAAATTAAATCCCAAGGCCTCATCTACCAATCAAAACAAGGGTTATATGCAATAATGTCATAAATTTGACAACTCCGTATAGTTATATACATTATAATATTAAAGTTGATAATTTTATCATTTTATAACATTAAAATTATCAACGTTAATATTAGATTGAATAAAATAATAAGGATGTACTCAAAACATGACTCTCCACCTAATTTTCTCTCAAAACAATCCATGATCCATAAATGTGAGTGGTTAAATTACTTAAAAAATAAAAATACGAAGTGATCTAAATTATAAACCTCAAAAAGTACACAAATTGAAAACACATTGTAATATTTTAGAATGGAAAAATAAGATGTATTGTAATTATAAGTATAATCTAGCAGCAATTTTATAAGCAACTTTATTTTGAGTTGTTGAAAAATAAATTAGAGTTAATACAACAAAATTTTTCCCTTCTTTTCATGGTCATGTGGTCCATTGGCTGCGCCCATGGTTTTCTCCTCCGTTAGCTTTGAAAGAAAGCTAATAGTTAAACTTAATTTAATTATCCTCAGAAGAATTCTAGATCAAATTGAGCATTTATTTTCTTTCTAAATCAGTCCAAAAAAAAGAAAAAAGTAAGGGTCCGTTTCGTGAATGAGTTTGAGTTGAAAATTTTAAATTTGAGTTCAAAATTTTTGTTGACTTTTCAAAAAAATAAAAACTTTTTCAGAAAAAATAAAAACTGAGATGAAAAAGTATAGTTCGAATTTAAACGCCAAATGAGGTCCAAATTCATAGAGCCCTCCTCTCTCTCTCTCTCTCACTTTCTTTTTGCGTAAGGGCTAAACAAGGGATATACCAATAAAGAGTCAAAGTTTTATTTGAGCAGGGACATATATTAAACTTTACTTTTTTAGAAATAAATAACATTAAGATATAAAAAATTGAATAATAGTTTTTTTTTTTTTTTAAGAACTACAAAAGATATACGTCTAAAAAAAAAAAAAATCATCAAACATTACAATATCTCTTTTCGAGTTTTCATTCATATTGCATGTAAAAAAACCCAAGAGATCATGCCCCGCAATTTAGATATGCTCAATCCATATCTTAAAAATAATTTAACAATTGCAATCTTAGGGTTATATAGTAAAGTTCTTAATGGGGATTTAGGGTTTGTTTAGTTGGTTAGTTTGAGTTGAAATATTTTAGTTGTAATAGTAAATTTTTTTGAATTTTCAGAAAATACAAAAAACTTTTTAGGAAAAAGACAAAAATTTTTTGAGAAAAAGATAAAAAAAAGTACAGTTTGAGTTGAAATGAGACGATTAAACAAACATGCTCTTAGATGGGGATTACTTATTTTAAATGTGAACAAAATAGAAATATTACAATGTTTTTAAAGTGAATTATTTGTTTCAAAAAAAGGGGGAAAAAAGTCAGTCAGGGCGGCAGCCCTCGACCGCCCCACTGAGCCTCTTTCTACCCCGCCACTGTCACATATTAATAATTGTTGCACGTTTATGAATTGAAAATGTCTCTGTCATGAACAAATAATGTTCCATACTAAACACATCAAGTCAGGCTAGATGTAGAATATGAAGAAATAGTAAATGATTATAAAAGGAATAATAAAACCATGTATACATTTTTTTCCAATTTGTTTTTTCATGAATTTTTAATTAGTGTGAACGTCGTCGTAGACAACAACGTCATAGATTACGAAAGATGTTATGTTGTAACACCTGCAACTGGCATTAATTTTTTTTTCTTTACAACTACATTAGTCTTTAATCAAATATCAAATTTGCATAGACTTTAGGCGTGCTTTAAAAAAAAAAATCATAGGCCCAACAATGTGTTATATATTTATGTTCTGTATTATATGTGACAACTTAAAAAATATATATATTCACAAAAAAAAAAAAAAAACTAAGTAAATGAATATTTTATAGAGGGTTAATAAACATTGCCTAGGCGCTAGACTCCAGAGTCTATATTGCGGACAAAGAAATCACAGATATTTATTTGTTTATTTATTTACTTTTCAATTTGAATTTACTAACTTTTAATATAGTTTATTAATAAGTCTTTCACTTGTCCAAGGAAACATCTTAATCGTCTAATCACCACATCAAAAGAATAATTACTTACTTACAAAGGACAAATTTGCGAGTGAATATTAATCTATTTTTGTTTAATAATTAATGCAACATGAATGAAAATTTTCCTTAAATAAAAAGGAAAACATGAGCAAAAATTCAAACTGAAAGTATAATAATAATAATAATAAAAAACTCTCTCCTTCTTCTCTTCGTTCTCTTTTTGAATACGAAAAAAAGTTATAGTATTTGGCCGGGGCTTTAGCATCGCCTCCGATCACATCGTCAAGCTTTTGACCCTGAAATTTAGTCCCTGAACTCGTCTCGACGTCGACTTTCTCATTATGGTGACTGTGTGTGGAGCAGCACATCTATTGAAGTGGATCTAACCGTCTTAGAAGTGAATTGTCCTTCTGGAGTAGTTCTGCTTAGATCTAGCTTCTATTTGATAGCCGATGACTTGCTACCGATGTATCTTTCTTTTGTTTTGTTGTAATAAAGGTGTTGATATTTCCACTCTTTTGGTATGTTTTTTTTTTTTAATTTACTCTAGTGTTTTTGCTTGAGTAATAATGGAGGCGATATCATTCGCTTGTGTCTCCCATCTGTTTTTTATCGGATGTCTTGGTATGAGTGCCTCATTACATGGGAATTGGTCTTGGTTGACTAGACTAGTCCATCAACTATTTTGGTATTGTTTATTAAGCAATGACTAAGTTCGAAGTTTGTATGCTGAACGGGTCTTCTCCTGAATCTTGGTACGTATATTCATCTTGTGTTATTTTAGTAAATTCAGTCTTTAATTTGGGATCGAATTCCTCTGTATTCAGAGTTATTTGTGTCTTATATATTTTATTCATTGTGAAATAAAATTTTCCTTAAAAAAAATCAAATTGCATTACTTTAGTATAAGAAAATAAATAATATTAGAAAAAAAGTCGAAAACATGCAAGGCACATTAATACAAGCTGTGACGTATAACAATAACGAACGTACTAAATATTAAAACGAATAGAATATACCGAAAAAAATAGCGTATAAAATACAACTGGTAATGGTGATAGGGGAATGATGAAATTTTATTTGGTATATTTATTTTCCTTCATTTATTGGAGTCACGTTGCGAGTAAGAATCTTTATTGATGGATTTTTTAAACCTTAAATAAATATACATATGGTTCTAATAAATTGAAAAAAAAAATTTTAAAACCCTATTAAGGCTCATTTGGGATATATCTTTAAACAATCTCCAAACTTTTTTGTTTTATTCTTTTTCTTTAACTCAAAAGTATTTGTCATTATTTACATATTTAAATACTTAATATAAAAGTTAAACTTTAAACGTTCATAACTTTTTATTTCAAATATAAATGAGATGATTTTTTTAATTGCGTATAATTAAAAAAAAAAGAAATAAGATTTATGTTGATTTTTTTTCATGAATATATTTTAAAAATTTACACTTTTTCATTTTAAACATTTTTTTTGGATGCACATTTTCAAAAATTTAGTTTTCAAATCAAAATACATCTTTAAAAACTCCCCAAAAGATCCTTCTTGCTATATATCATAATGAATAAAGATAGTTCAATTTATGAATCCCATACCGTGGGATGTTAGGCGGGGAGGAAAACACCACGATTCACCTTTATATTAAGGGTCCGTTTGATAAATGAGTTTGAGTTGAAATTGAGAGTTTGTTTGGTAAATTAGTTTATTTCAACTGAAACTGTATTTTTTTTTGTCTTTTTCCCAAAAAATTTTTTCTTTTTCTCAAAAATTTTTTGTCTTTTCTGAAAATTTAAAAAAATTTACTATTACAACTAAAATATTTCAACTCAAACTAACCAACCAAACACACTACAAAATTTTTACGTTTGAATAGGAACTTTGGTTAACTTTTTAGTAAATACAAAAAACATTTTTAGAAAAATAAAAAACTTTTTTAGAAAAAAATAAAAATTCGAGTTTAAACCTTAAGGGTCCGTTTGGTTTACCAGTTTGAGTTGAAAATTTTAAGTTTTAATAGTAATTTTTATTGATTTTTCAGAAAAGATAAAAAACTTTTTCAGAAAAAAACAAAAACTGAAATGAAAAATTTGAGTTGGAATGATGAACTAAACAAGAGCTAAGTTTAAATTTTGCATCTAAACAGAGCCTAAAAGCTAGAAAAGAAACGCACGTGCAAGCTAGAAAAGAAATGCACGTGCAAGGCACGTGCATTGATGTGAATCATTAATTGAAATAAGTACTTTTTTATCAGAATAGTTATCCTCTCAAACTTATTTCTAGTACAAGGTATACAGTATTTCTTAATAGTATTTGATTGATGGAACATGAAAAACTGTCAATCGTAATTGGAAAAAAAAAAAAAAAAAAAAAAAAAGCTTATAATGACATTCTCAGGTCCTAACATATAAAAATATTACACAGACTTCCTAAACTAACACTCCTTGAATTTAACTTTATTATAATGACAGTACGACAAAAATTAACTGAATATTTTTTTTAGAGATCATAACTTTTTAAAATACATAAATTATCCTCAAAATAATATAAAATAAATTTTCAATATTTACGAAATGCACTAAGTATCATACAGCCAACAAATTTTCAAAGGAAAGTTCATTTTCCATTTTTTTTTGGGTGTGATTTTCAATCTTTTTAATCGGATTTGGACCTTTTAACAAATTTCAGACAGTTTTTATTGATTTTGTAAAGGCCTTTAATTGCATACATGGTATAGTATAAATGTTCCTTTTACTGAAAGTTGTTAAATCATTGTTTTTCTACATTCAATTGTTATCAAATATAATATTTTCCTTAAAAAAAAAAAACATTGATAAAGGTACAAAACAATACATTTGATATTGTATTACCTAAAAATTGTAATAATTTAATATAAATTTAATAATGTTGAGTACTACTTATTTCAACTTAATATAAAATACTCCAGTGATATTATACAATTAAAAATGTTAAATTTTCTTAAATTTAAAGATTATTTATTGAAATATTTTTTTATAATAATCCCAACAAGAAGATGATCAACATTAGCATAACTTCTAAACGTTTTTAAAAGAACTCCATAAATACTGACATGAATATAAGCTGATAGTCCTATTGATGAATCTTATCTCTCAACAGGGTGCTTTAATAAAGACCCTGTTTGTTTCATGAGTTTAAACTCAAAATTTTTATATCAATTTTTGTCTTTTTTTGTAAAAGTTTTTTGTCTTTTCTGAAAAATCGATAAAAATTACTATTAAAACTTAAAATTTCCAACTTAAACTCATTCACCAAATTGATTCAAAATATTTGAGTATCATAGTAAAAAAGAATATCTGAAAAGTTTTTTGTCTTTTCTGAAAAGTCAACAAAAATTACTATTGAAACTTAAAATTTCCAACTCAAACTCATTCACCAAATGGACCCAAAATATTTGAGTATCGTAGTAAAAAAAGAATATTTTGATGATGAGGTACCCTATTTCGCTATATCAATAAAATAAGTTAATAAATCATTATATTAAATTATTAATAGTTGGATCTATTAACTGGGCAACGAAGAAAGTGTGAGATTGAAAAAGAAACACGAGCAGACAGAGTAATCTTAAAATATATATATATATATATATATGTATAGAATTGCGACGAGTGAGGGAGAGAGAATTTACACTTTTCTGTCTGCAAGTTGACACGTGTTTTTGCCGTCTTGTTAACCGTGTACAAGGGCCTTGGCCAAAAGCAAATTGACATAATGGCCAATCAACATATGGACAAATGGAACATAACAACGCGGCTGATGGTAATTTAAAGAAAAAGAAAGGGCAAAGTTGACAACAAAAGTGCGAGGGCACTTAGTAATATATAATAGAAATAAATGGATAAATGATACAAAAGGAATGAAATTCCCCAAATATTAATGGTATTTTTAGGTAGAAACTATTCATGGTATTTTCGCCTTGAGAAAATATCAAAACCAGAAGACCATAGTAGAAAATCCCATAAGACCATACCTGCCTTGTACTTTCACATGAATTTTTGTAACAAAGTTCAACAAAATTCTTTTGGGATTGGTAAATAGCGACGTGGCAACTATTGCTAAGATTTGTTTTTTTTTCCCCCTTAAAAACAAGGCACCCTAATTATCAAAATAATTTTTTAATGGACAAATATTATTTTATAAATTAACAAAAAGTCAAAGTCCAATAGTGGGAGCTACCATCTCTGCTCTACGCCATTGTATATGCCAATCTGCCTTCTCCCATTCTCTCTGAATAAAAGAGTTTTGTGGTTCTTGTATTGATCTGACTTGACAGAAATCCCAAAAAATAAAAGAAATAAAAAAAATTCATTTCGATTTCTTTCCCTCTCTTTTAAAAGGAGCTTTATTTTTTTGTTTGTTTATAATTTGCAAATACTTGAAAAAAAAAAAAAAAAATTTCACAACAAATCTTAAAAAGCCGACAAAGGGACGTTGGATTAGAAAGGGAAGGGGGAAGAGAGAAAAGCATGTGGGCTTCCCGTGCTTCACTCTCTGGTGTGTACAAAGAAGAAAAAACTGTCCATTTCTCGCATTCAAGATTGCTTCTATTATTATTAACACGCATTTAGGATCGACCCAGATTGTCTTTTGTAGAATCCGACTTGTATAAGCATCCTCTTCTCTTTTGCTGATTCTTTCCCAAAAATTTTCCTTCTTTTTTAACACAATCTGAAAAGTTTTTTTTTTTTTTTTTTTGTCCTTTTTTTATTGGTGTTTGTTTTTGCAGTTGGTTCGTCTGTTTCTCCAATGCTTAGGTGTTAGATTAAAAACAAACGATTAACCCGGAATGGCGGAAACCAACGCGAGAAGCAAGTTCAGTAGGATTTGTGTCTTCTGTGGAAGCAACTCTGGCCACAGGAAAGTCTTCAGTGACGCTGCTCTTGAATTGGGAAACGAACTGGTTCGTTTTCGTTTTAGTTTTCTTTACATGATCTTCTTTGATCTTGATTGATTTCTAGAAGTTTCGGTTCTTGTTATCATCGAGACACGTACTTTTCCATAATGGTTAATGGGTGTTTGTTGTTTTTCCTTCTCTGGCCTTTAGTGGTTAAATTGGTAATATAATGTTTCGAACCGCGTTTTAATATATATTATTTTGTTAACAGGGCAGGATAATTTATTGGGGTTGTGCTTTTTTCTAGCCTTTAAGTTGAGTGTTTAATGTACTGAATGAGTCTTGTGTCTTTTTTGCTTGTACAAGGGCTATGGGGTGGTTTTGGTAAGTTTCTATATCTTTACTAAAATGTTTGACTTTTTGTGTTATGGATTTTGCAGGTGCAGAGGAAGATAGACTTGGTCTATGGAGGAGGAAGTGTGGGCTTGATGGGGCTGATATCCCAGACAGTTTACGACGGAGGATGCCACGTTCTTGGGTACGATTAAAAATAAAAAAGGCATCATCTTGTTGTTTTTCATTGATGATATCTTATTGTTTGGAACAAACAAGCCAGTTGTTTATATTGTTTTTCACATGCAGGGTCATTCCTAAAGCTCTCATGCCTCTTGAGGTAAACTTTTACTCTTTCAAGTTAATACTTGTTTTCTCATTCACGGCTTCTAAACTGTCAAGATGTTTTTGTCCTGTACTTGCCTAGAAAATCCTCGGCATAGACATCTGTGGAATTGAAGGTAATTTGTTGTACAACAAATCCCGAAAGAAAAAACATACGAAAGTCGATGTTTGGCACATACAATTGCATTACTTTGGGATAGATTTTAAGTATGCCAAACTTGAGTAGGCCTGATTTGAGTTCCCTTCCATCATTAAGTGTAGTCCTTGTTATGGAAGTACCAATGATTTATTTTGCAATTGGAAAAATCGGTTCAATTCATCATTGGTGGACTGATATGGCTTATTTGATAGATATCTGGTCAAACTGTTGGGGAAGTGAGAACTGTTTCCGACATGCACGAGCGTAAAGCTGCCATGGCTCGAGAAGCTGATGCCTTTATTGCTTTACCTGGTAATCACCTGGAAAATCCTCATAACCAACCAGAAACTTGAGAACAATTGTCCTAGATGGTTTATCCTTTCAGGACATTGGCTATGATCTTTATCTTTATCTTTATCTTTATCTTTATCTTTCAGGATGTACTTTTCTTTGAGCAATTTGTTTGTATTTTAAATAATTGTATCTACAGGAGGATATGGAACAATGGAAGAGCTGTTGGAGATGATAACATGGGCCCAACTTGGGATTCATAAGAAACCAGTAACCCTTTTTTTCTTCGTTGAAGAACTAAAGTTAGCTGGTAAACTTAAAAAACTTGTAACAAGTTGTTGCCCTATGCAGGTTGGTTTGCTAAATGTAGATGGTTATTACAATGCTTTGCTTGCATTATTTGACAACGGTGTTGAAGAAGGATTCATCAAGCCAGGTGCTCGGCAAATAGTCGTCTCTGCGCCAACAGCCAAAGAGCTTATGACTAAATTGGAGGTACAGTACTTTTTATCAAGAACTTTCCTCCTGTTTGTTTTAGGGCCAGAAATGTTCCTTTTGTAAAAAAGACGCAAATGCAAGGCTGGCTTCTGATGTTGATTGTTCTTTGCTGGCCTCCAAATAAAAGCAATTAAAACAAGTTCACCAAACTTTGCAAGAGAAGTCCAATGAAAAACAGGAACTTCCAACACCTAATGAGAAAATAATTTTCAATCACTATCAATTAAGAATCGTGTCAAATGAAGTTAGAAACTTAAACACAAAGTACAAATGAGCTTCTGTTGACGTGTCCGACTTTACTTGCTGTCGTTGTACTACGAAGAATAGACAAGGTTACATTTCCTTTATCACCTCATCCTTTTTGGCAACTTTTTGTTTTCTTTTAATACTTCTCACATGGATCCGACCATGCCAATTGGAGGATAAATTTCCCACAAGCAGGGCCTTTGGGATTCAAGGTCTACAAGTTTCATTAGCGAAATGACGTATAACATGGTAACAGATGATTTGGTATTTGTTAAAAGAGCTTGGGTAGAACTCATCTCCAAAAGCTAGCTCGAGGGGAGAGGGAGCTCATTCCACATTTAAACACCACAACAGCTCCGTAACTTAGCGATGTTTGACAAATACAAAATCTAACAGTATGTACCCAAAATCTAATCCTTAACAACGTTTTTGCAGCAATATGCTCCTTCCCACGAACAAGTAGCTCCTCATGAAAGCTGGCAGATGGAGCAGCTTGGCACGTATCCAGGCGAAGACGATGCAAGGTGAAAGTGTTTTTGTGGTAAGGTCGTTCTGATGTGATTCATCGGTGTTTTGAGTTGTGTAGAAGAATCCATTAAATTGGACAAGATACTGTTCATGTACTTTCATTATTCTCTCCAAATTTAAATTCTAGTAAAAATCATCTTTGCTTCTTGACGACATGCTTTGGTTTGAGGTGAATTGAGACACTATTATGCGGTCCTATTTTGTTGAAACCACTGGTTAAAGAATTAAAGTCTAAAATGCTTTGAAATGAAAGGAGATAGGCAGCAGTTCCAGAACAGAGAATTTTTCAAGTGCTTGATAAGAGGGTCCCACAACCTAGTGGCTCTATAGAAGATAGATAGATAAGTTGAGAACAACTTAATAGACTTTTTTGCAAAGCTATTTAATCAAAATACTGTGAAAATTGAAAGCTGATAAATAGGTAATTCTTAGAAGTGACGTGCTCAAGAATGCTTCATGAAATGGGAATTTAAGCTTTAAAAAAGGCTTTTAAATGGAGCTTTTCTTCATCTTAGGTTACTAGAGTTCATTTCTCTTCTTGTGGTAGAAATTTTTCTAGCTAAAAATCATATAGCCTTTTAGGTGTTGTTATCATGATTCTAAATTTGTACCTTACATATCATTAAAGAAAATGCTTGGGATATTTGCCAAGTAGGAAGAGAAATGTTCCCAATAAGGATTCAACTCTCGTGTCTTTTTATTCGTATACACTTTATATTCCTCTAATAATATCATAACATATCAATTAAAAAATATTATTTTAATAAAGATATCGTATCATGTTGAATAAGAGGCTATGTTAATTAAACACGTGGCATCATAGTATTAAATGAACATAAAAATAGACATGAATAAAAAAATATATGACATCTGTAGAAGGTCCCCCTTGAGATGGGACGGAAGACACCCTTCGTTCGTTTTCACACAGCCTTAGAAATTTTTCTTCTTTTTCCCATGTCCAAGTAATGATTTGAGGACAGAAGTACAATTTGCCTTGGGGGAAGAGGACGAGGGGGTACCCCATTAAGCGGCCTGACTTTTCTCTTTCTCAGCTCCCCCCCACCCCCCACAAATCCCCGTCCCCATTTGTGTTTGGCAGCAGGAGAAAATCATTCCGGTGTCTTGTTAATGTCATCATTAGACATCCTTAGTTTTTCCCCAATAGTAGGAAACAAGAAAACTGTTGTTGGGACTTGGGTGGGTTACACAACTTGGCGTTTCTTTTCAGCGGGTTTATAGTTGCTTGGTTGGTGGCATAGAGAAGATAAAAACCAACATGTCTATAATTATAGGAACCATTATCATCTGTCACACCTTTTTCGGAATCCCACTTTACATTTTTTTTTTTTTTTTTTTCAGTTTTAGCTTAGCCGAGGTGTTGTAGATGTGAACTTAGCTTAACATCAAAAGTGTCAAAACTGTGATTCACATGGAATTCTCAATACGGACGGCCATCTGACCACCTGACTTGGGGTCACCTTTGCCGTGGGCATCTTTTCTTTGATTACTTCATTAATGACGTTGTGCTGTCCTTTTCCCACCAAAAGGGAAAAACGATTTTTTGGGGGGGGGGGGGGGGGGTTTGCTGGCTGTTGGAATGACACCTATGCCCTCACATTTTAACTTGGGAAAATGCTTTTTTGGTATGAAAAAAATACATTGATTTTGTTTTGAACCGTTGGATCTATATTAGGTTCTGTCTGTTTTGTATTTTGGTGTGATTTTACCAAATTTAACATAATGGTCATAATAGGTAAACCCTACCATTCGCATTATAATTAGGGAAAATAGTTTTCCTTTTACTTTCTTTTTTATCTATAATTCTATGGTGGGGTATGGAAGCATACCTTGCAAGTAGAACTATGTTTGGATTATGTCTATTTTGCTTACCTTTTTACTTTGATGTGATGTTGACCAAATTCAACATAACATCCGTATCCAAGAATTACCGGTGAGGTACGGGTAAACCCTACATTTCACATTATAATTGGGAAAATATTTTTCATTTTATTTTTTTAATTTATAATTCGATGATAGGGTATGAAAGCATTCCTTGCACGTAGAACTATGTTCAAATTCTGTCTGTCTTGGTTACCTTTTCTTTTTTATGTGATTTCCATCAAATTTAACTTCCCCTTAAACATGCATAATCAGTTTCATTAGTACCGGTAAACCCAACAGTACAAAGTTTTTTTTTTTTTTTAATTTAATTAATTAATTTAATTTTATTAATTGGGTCTTGTCAAGCATTATGAATCTTTCACCGGTTAGTGGCTCAAAGTCCAAGTGATGGTGGACCTAAGCTTCTGGTTGTGTCATGAAATAGGGGTGAAAGTGGAAGTGGATGTTGCTTGATTGGGGAGGAGGTCCCTTCTGGGGCTCTTATAATATAAAAACTCTCCTTTGAGTTTTTAAGAGCCTTTTCACTGTTTTCTGGACATCCCATGAATTGATGAGTGATTGTACTAGTATCCAACTGTTTCCAAGGCCCCTCCATTAACTTCTTTTTCTCAATCAATTGTTCTTTCACTTTCCAAGACCTTCTCATTGGTGTCTGACTTGTTTTTCTAGATACTGTTCCAATTATTTCTGTCTAAGAAAATTGTTTTCCTTTACCAACTTTTTAGCCAGGTAACTTTTCGTGTGACAAAAGAGTTTGTTGTGTGTCCAATTTGCGTCTCTTGTCAGATTTGCATTAACTCCTCCTTTGATGCCCACCTTATGAATTCCTTATTGTTGACTTTGATTTCTAGGTATAATCTTTACTTTATATTTAATAGAGCGAATTGCTCATGAATAGTTATTTTTTGTTGTTACTTTGAGACAGTTATGTGACAGTTCTATCATTCTCATGTGATGAGTCATTGATTGTCACATGGTTTGTTTTTGTTTTTTTGTTTTGCTTGTCTACGCATGCTCATCAACTAGTTACCTTCAAAAGCTTTGTTTTTGTTTTTTTTGTTTTTGCTCGTCTATCCGCATGTACAGAGTGCATGTTTGTCAACTAATAATGATATTTTTAAAAGCTTTGATTATATTTTTTGATGTACTACATGCATCCCATTTTTCAGCCATTGAACAATGAAATAAAACAATGAATTTGTCGGAAAAAAGATATTAGCCTTTACTTGAACGGATAAATAGTTTGTCTTTGAACTGTCTATATGTTCCAGAAAATAGGGTGTCATATGGCGTCACTCTATGTTTATAATGTGTCTAACAATATAAATGAATTCTTCCGAAAAAAAAGAATAAGAAGGAGGAGGAGGAGGAGAAGAAAGAAGATAGAAAAAGAGGGTTCGTGCATGTTTTGTTTTCCTTGCTTTTTCTTCAATTAAGACAAGGTTGACATGGCAAGCAAGCCTATATCAGATTTCCACTTTTAATTAAAAAAAAAAAAAAAAGGTGAATGCTGCATAATATTTTCCAACTTTCTTTTTTCCACCTAAATTGTCATCTTCAACCGACCTAAATGATTGTCATATTCAACGGAGAGACTGATTGGACTCGTATGTTTTCTTTAATATGTCATCTTTCTTGTTTTCTTAATCTTATCATATCATGTCAACTAAAAAATTTTAATCGGTATGATTGTTAAACTGATGTGTTATGATAATATTTTAATTCACATGTCACGATGCTATTGAAGGAACATGAAACGAGGGGATAAGAGAGTTTGATACACGAAGGGAGAGGGGGAGGAGGGAGTCACTGCAATATGTAGGAGATAATTCTATTTTAGGATCTAAAATAATATCTGATCCATAAAGCTCCGTTTCAACAAATAGTACCACATTATGTCGGTTTTGCACAATACATATGATTACAAAAAAAAAAAAAAAAAAAAAAAAAAGAACTAAGTATGATGCTATCTATAATTACACTGAATATTCTCCTATATGATCTTTTGCAAGATGTTTACAGCCAAGGATGAAAACTAAAAAGATTGGGAGCCTTTCGAAAGGTCCACTATACCTACACGTTCGAGTAAGAAAACGTGTCGAAAAGTTGCAAAGAAGAGAAAACGGGTGTTAAAATAGTATTTTCACTATTCCTTTTCCGAAATGTTAAAAAAGCTTTTCTTTTCTTTTTTTCTTTCTTTCTTTCTTCTTCTTCTTTTTTTATTATTTTTTTCTTTTTTTATTTTTTGAAGTCAAGTCACGTCTCTCTACCAACGTTAGGTAGAACCTCTTAATCAAAGCCTACTAGCGAACAAATGATTCCTGCTATCCCACAGCTTTTCCTAATTTGGAATTTTAAAATCGCGACAAATGTGTATATGCGTGTAGGAGTTCTAACATTTTCTCAAGGAGTTTGATTAATTTTTTTTTTTCTTTTTTATACCCTGAATTTTGAGGTTATCAAAAAATCAAACATATTTTGGACTGTATCGATATTATACTTTTTCAATCAAAGGTCGATTTCATCACGAAAAGATTTTCATTATCCTTCATATTCTGAAATTTTTATTTTATTTTCTACCATTCTCTCTATTTTCTTCATTGGTCTTTTTTGTGAAGAAGACCTATGATCAAGAAAAACGTAAGAATTGAATACAAATTCAGTATCTGAAGCTCATGAATATCATAAATTCCACGATCTATGATGTGATTTTTGGTAACCTCAAAATGCAGGGCATCAAAATAAAAAATAAAATAAAAAATTTTTAAAAAAGAAAACAACCCAAGTTATTAGAAATTAGAATGGGACATGAAAGAGGAAAGTCCCTGTACTAGATTCTTTTCACTCTGATATTTTCTTGTACTAGATTCTTTCATCCATTCAAATTATATTAAATTCTGATTACTGTTATAAAAAGAATATCAACAGCCCATTTCCAGCATCCTTAAGGTGATAAAGAATTTTGATAAAGAATTTCAAATGAAGACAACAGTTACAAAGAAGAATCCCCCCCCCCCCCCCCCCCCGGGTAAAATTTTTTCTCTCTCTCCATTAAATTCAAATAGTAAAAACCTTTCACCAAAAATAAAAGATGGGGAGAGAGAAGCAATACGTCCAAGGAGGATCTGAAAAATTCCTTGCCCTCCATGAAAAACAACCCACCCGGCCTTCCAATCAACACTTAGGGAAGGCTAGAAAGGAAACTGTGAAACATCTATCGAAATTCCTAGCGCCATCTTCAAGCTTTCTCTTTGGAAGGAGATGCCATCAAATGATGCAAGGTTGCTGCCTGGATAACCGTGCTGGGGTTAGATTCCCTGACACGGATGGACCCGGTTTGTCGGACTCCAAAATTTCTATCAACACCGCGTTGTACTAAACGTCTTAATCGATGGGGAAGGAGCCGAGCCAGCCGAGATGAACTCACCAGTAAAACCACACCAAGGATTATCAGTAACCTGTAGTCGACACATGTTTGAAGCGAGTACATAAGGAGAAGAGTAAAATCCGAGTCCCTAATTGAGTGAAAAATCCTTCCAATTTAAAATCATGTGGTCGTTGTTTGCAAGTTGTGCACAAGGACTATAAAGCTTGTGTACGTTCTTACTTGATGCATCACAGAGACATTTATAACCAAATATTTGGGTCCACAAGCTTGTCATACCAGGAAATCCAATTATTTAGGGACCACATTTTATCCCGTCACAATTGACAGACGACATTTTGTACTAGTGCCAGCACAGTTCTTATATAGCCTGTTACCTGCAGTAATATGCCTAAAGGTGTAATTTCCAGGATTCACGCATATGACAGCGTTTTGTTTAAGAATATTTTCCTTATTTCTATTCCGAAGAAGGTTTCTACTGTGTAGAGTAACGAGCAAGAAATAATTCAGAATAGCTTTTTTTTATAGAAAATTCAGAACATTTTAGTTACCATCCAAGCAGAAGTGACAAACGGGCTGTCGGGGCTGAAGGCAATCTTTCACCCAAAGCAAGCATTCCAGCTAGCACACCAGTCACAATCGATGCCACTGCAGCACATGTTGATACGACAATCGCCCTTCCATGCTTCAAACCCCGGGTCTGTAAATAACATGGTTACATTATTAGAATGGCTGTTAAGTGTGGTAATTTGCAGAGATTTAATATGGCCTCAATCTCAATGCTGCAACTGAGGAAGCTCTACAGGAACGGGCTGTGAATATGGAAATTGAGTGGTGTGGAAACTGAGTGTCAAACACTTGTTCACAGACCAAAATATCAATTAGGAAAAGGAGGAAAAAAAATGACAAAGCAACAAATTAACTAACTATAAGCGGTAATATACCAGCATTTCCTTAGGAGAAAATTAAAATCAACAAATATGTAATGGTAATATACCAGCATTTCCTACTTAAATATGATCAACTTATTGAGGTGAAATTCTGAATGAATTCAAGATATTTACCTGGTAATAAAATCCTGTACCACTACAACATATGCT
>CM046377.1:37504958-37575236 GCA_025413485.1 Ficus microcarpa
ATTCACCGAGCAGTTCTCTGTCAATGAACTCGCGGCCCTTGTTACGAAAGCAGGAAACAAGCTTGGGATTGAAGTGAGGACCACATCCGTACCAAACCCAAGAGTAGAGGCAGAGGAGCATTATTACAACGCCACGCACACTAAGCTGATTGAGTTGGGACTTAAGCCACACCTTCTTTCAGACTCACTTCTTGATTCTTTGCTCAACTTTGCTATTAAGTACAAGGATCGTGTCGACACAAAGCAGATAATGCCAAGTGTTTCGTGGAAAAAAATTGGAGTCAAGCCAAAGACTGTTGCCACCTAGTCCAGTGTAGATACAAGAGGAAGTCTTTGCCATCTCCGTCTTTTCCAATTTGTAGGATTTGTTTAGCCTACCTTAAATTTGGTCTGTGATGATGATGATTGCTCAAATGCAATCTTGAAGATGACCAATCAGTACTATCATGATGAATGCCCCCTCGAGTTTTATGTCCGAGATATATTTTTAGTTTAGCAACGGCTCTGGAACAGAAGAAACTGAGAAACAAATGTGTCGAATATGCTGCCACTGTATCATGGAAGTTGAACATCTCGAATCATGCGAGGAACAAACATTCCTACTTTTGGAAGAAAAAATTTGTTTTCGTTTTTTGGATTTGAAGTTCCTTTAACATCTAAGTTTTTGGAATCAAACTAGACAAGAAGATTTTCACTTTTGCAAGTCTGCAAAATTTGGAGGTTTAACATTCATAGAGTAGTTTATTCAAAGAACCGCCTAGTCAAATATCTGAAAAATCCATTCTGGTTCGAAATATTGGACCCAATTGTAATGAACTCGAGATACTGTAGAAAGCCAGAGACAATATAGAAGCTATTTGCAATTCTTCTTTAGAAGGTTCTCTTCTCATTACCGAAAATAATTGCTCCAAGTACAAATTAACTATAAATTTATAATCGCGAGTGGATATTCCTATCTTCTTTTATGAAATCCAACACAATAGAAGCCAACTCATCCTGATGAGAAGTATATTCATGATCGGCTCCTTCTATAATACATAGTTTATGATTAGGGATGAACTTGTTAAACTTGAAAGCATCTTCAACTGGTACCATTTGATCCCTCGTTCCATGAACTGTCAATACCCTGCAAGTACGGAATTGGTGAGACTTGAAGAAACATTTTCGCAAAGCTTGCACTGTGGTTAATGGACTAGGCATACCCACAACTTACGTGTAACGACCGAAACACAATAAGTCTATTGAACAAAACTAACCTGCAGTTTTGATTAATTGATTTGCAGGCCCCTTGAACATCCGTAGTTAGGCGGTCCATCAAACTTTCTTCAGTCACTCGATACTGAAACTTCACTACCAAAAAGAAAGAAAGAAAAAAGCTAGGTGTCTCATAATTACAAACAAATAATGACGTACAGAAAATTAGGGTGAAGGTGATAAGCTAATTAGATTCGAGTAGCTTACCCCTTTTGTTCTTAACGTCAATAAATCCATCTTGCTTGATTCTTCGTAGAAAGTCTTTACCTAAGCGACCTTCCATTCCTCTTCTCAAATCAAACCGTCCAGAAATGTTGACGACCGTATGAACGTCCTTATATTTGGCCGCATACAGAACCACTGCGTTTCCCCCTGCAAGAACCTCCACAAGTTCCAATCATATATGAACATTTGGGCTTAAGGGGGCTTGTGCCATCATTCATAGGAACAATATGTGACCAACATGTTTAGCATTGGTAATATTAAGCCGACAAAATGGAAAGATAGAATCGGTAGTAACGGCACTTAGCTCCACTAGATTGTTGTACATTCAAGTTTACCCATCTCAACATAACTTTGATTCTTTATCCACAATAGTAGACTAGCATGTGATCGATTATGAATATTGAGCATTAAGTACTAAATAAAAACCTTTACTGTGACCAACAATTGTGGTTATTGCATGATTCACCCCACGGAAGTGCTGAACTACATCACGTAGATCATCAGCTTCTCTACGGTAGTTACCATATCGAAACGAACCTTCACTTTCACTGAAAGTTAAAGCATCAAAAGTTTTTCGTTAACGTTAAAAACATACATCAATTAGTTTGCGGTAGATATATACAGACACAACATCTCAGTACAGACTTGCTTCTAATCAAGCCGTATAAGAGACGGATTCATCAACATAATATTTTCTTATCAAAGGTTAAGACTGACTAAAGGGCCGTGAACAAACAAATTCGCAAAGCCCTTTAGCTCACCAAACTACGATAAGATCTAATCAAAATTGCCTCGTATCCGCTACTTCCATTAAACAACTTACTTATACCCCAATTTTCCTTGCATTGCAAAGGGCTTACCCATTCCCGGCAAAGTCAAAGCGGAAGGCACTGATTCCCTCTTTCTCCAATGCCGACGCCAGGTTCACCATGGGGATGCGTTCCTAGATATGAAAAGATCCATGAAGCTATTTCTCAACAGAAGAAAATGTAGGTTCAGAGCCACTTTGCTTTTTTTTTTTTTTTTTTGAAAAATATTTTTTTCCCAATAAAATATGTGTGATTTTGTGTAGACCGTATCGTTTACAAGTGTCAAAACATGACTCTTTGAAAAGGGAAACAACAAATTAAGTTAGAAATTTCAATGTAAGAGGTAGTAAAAATGAAACCTTCGAGGAATGTATGCCATGACAAAGAATAACAAGCTCCTTTGAACCTGTATCATGCAATATTCCCACAAGCTTTTCCCCATGGCTGTTGATAACAACCATCCTCTGCTGAATTACTGCAGATAAACGCAAAAATAAATAAATACATATATATATATATATATATGTTGTCGGCCACTAAGAAAATAGTAGCATGGTCAAAATTTTCAAACAAATTAGGACTTGGGTAATTAAATTGCTTGTGCCAACACGAACCATTTCAGCAATCAGATGACCAAAGTAGATCAACCATAAGAATATTTATTGAAAAAAGAAAAAAGACGGGGAAACGGGAAACCGTTGTCCGATAAGTGTCTGAGAAAACCTTTGATCGGCCATGGGACTGAAAATACCGAGAAAATACAGGTGGAGGACTCACCAGGGTGGTTCTGGTTGGGACTCCGACGATTCGCCGACATGAATTTTGTTTGGAATTCAACTCGTTAGGCACCACAGAAGGGATTTTTTTTTTTTTTTTTAACGAAAAGATTAGTTCGTTCCTTTATGGCGCCATTATAAACGACGACCCGGACCGAGCTTGCTTACTGGACCTTATTATCCAGTTTTGCCCAGTTCCAAAGAGTTAATCAGATCTTCATGATTAGATATTTACATCTGTAATTGAATTTTAATCTCTTAAATAGGTGCTACATACAACAAATCTATTGTTTCATGGACGGAAAGTGGGAAAAAATGTGTTTTGAAATTCAAAGAGAAAGATTGCCAGTTTTTCAAATTTATGGAACAAAATAAAAATAAAAAAAATCTATTTGAGGATTTATTTTATTTATTTATTTTTAGGATTATCCTTATTAAATTTGAGAAATGTTAAACTTTTAGGATTAGTTAACACTTACATCCCACATGAAAATGAAAATCTTCCTTTTGTCGTTGACACACGTTTATAGATCTAACTTTTATAATGAGAGTAACACGCTAATATTTCCCTTTTTTTTTTTTTTTAGGTTTGTTTATATTTCACTCGGCTTCCTTTCATAGATCAAACTTTGATGTTTGCAAAAACTTTCATTTTGAAAAAATAAATTGAATAATAACACAATATGGAATCAAATTCTTTATTTAACCTCTTCTCATGAATGTGAAATCTGATTTTTAAAAAATATTATCTTTTTTAATTTATTATGAATCTTCACACCATCTTTATAATAAATCAAATAAAATTAAAAATTTTATTTTCCATCTAATCTTTTTGCAATTTCATTAAATCAACTTTAATCTCATTTGATAAACATCTTAGATTCCTTTTTTTTTTTCCTTCCTTTTTTTGTAATTTCCTTATTTGTTGATTATTCATTCTATATGAAAGATTAAATTATCTTTATAATTACTCTTTTAAACATTTATATAAATAAAAAAAGACATATTTCAAATGAAACCTCCAAATTGGAGATCTATTTAAATAACCAAAAAAAAAAAAAGGTAATGGCCCATATTTATTTTTTGTTCTTTAAAAAATTGCATGTATCATTGCACATGCAATCTTGTACAATCCCCCTTTTCCTGGCCATTAGACGAAAGTCTTGGGCAAAATGTCCTTTATAACATACATCAATGCTGACACATAGCTAAACTTCCAAGAGGCTTGTCCATTTTTTTCTTTTTCTCTACTAGTTGGTCCACATGTGGGGGAATTTACAATTTAAATAATATTAAATGACAAATTTTGGGAGACGATGATACAAAAGCCATCCCTTTCGATTACAAATTCATTCAATCCATCCATCATCACTGAACTACAACAAAACTCCAGCAACACAATCATGATGCCAGGCACAATGGACTCGTGGCTGATCAATAACTTGAAACAAAAATATTCAAGGTGACCATTATTTTTTTCCACTGTATAAGTAACAATGTTTGAAAATCAAAGCAAGAAAAAAGCAAGAAAAAAAAAGGTGAAAAAAAAAAAGAGGAGGGAATGAATGTTTTCCGATGGCCTTAATTAGAACAGCTACATTAATCGCCAATCCAACTCTTCTAAGTTTCCAGTCAATTTCACTAAAATTTCATGAATAAAAACCTAACTGGCAGCAAATCAAAGTATAGCTCCGGAAGAGGCTGGTAAATTACTAATATGCACATGGGAAGCTTATCAATAGCTTACCAGATTAAGGAGTTACCTACCAACCTCCTCATGCTAAGAGCCAACTGGCGCAATGCCTTTAGACTTGGCTGCAGCAGTTGCAGCTGCCGCCGCTGCCGCCGCTGCTGCAGCAGCAGATGCAGCAGGATTGGGTGTTGAGGGGGGCACTGGATTAGACTGTGAGCAACTCTGTGTGGAAACTACTTGCTGTTGCTGTTGCTGTTGCTGGGAGTTCACTTGGGCAAGCAGAGCCTTTATCTGGCTTCCGGATAGCGTCTCCTGCTCAAGCAAGGCATTAGCAAGGGCATGAAGCTCCTTGCTATGGGTGGTGAGAATGGTTTTTGCATTGTTGTAAGCTCTTTCCAAGAAATACTTCACTTCTTTTTCAATAAGTAGCCTGGTTTCTGTGCTCATGCTCTTCCCATTGTCGTCATAGTTGTGGGTGACAACCCCAACTTCTTTGCTCATACCATACTTCGTAACCATTGCTCTTGCAAGAGCTGTTGCTTGCTTGAGATCAGAAGATGCACCTGAAGTAACTTCATTTTCCCCAAAGATTATCTCTTCGGCAACCCGCCCACCCATGCAAACGTCAAGTCGTGCAAGCATCTGCTTGCGGGAGACGCTTGTCTGATCCTTATCGGGCAATTGTGAAACCATGCCTAGAGCCATTCCTCTTGGAACTATTGTTGCCTTGTGAACTGGAAGAGCACCATCAGTATGGATAGCCACAAGGGCATGTCCACCCTCGTGGAAAGCCGTTAGCTTCCGTGACTCATCAGATATGACAGCTGACTTGCGCTCGCTTCCCATCATGATCTTATCCTTCGCATACTCGAGATCAGCCATGCTCACTGCTTTAGCACCATCCATTGCAGCCTTCAGAGCAGCAATATTAATCAAGTTTGCAAGATCTGCTCCTGAGAACCCAGGTGTCCCTCTAGCAATGATCATCAAATCCACATCATCTCCCTTAAGTACCTGTATAATTGATGATTGTTTCTATGTGTAAGATAAAAACATGCGATGGATAGTTATCTTAGAGAAATTCTTCGAATTATGGGCCATAAGCACAAGAGTGTCAGTTTAACATCAAGGGCTTGAAGTGAGGCTTCGAAATAGACTTGTACAACTGACATTTCAGAAACTCTTAACATTTCAGAAACAGAGAACAAGGATAGGTAGACCATTGCAAAGGAAGGCCTTATTTCCTTTTAAAGATGTGAAAGATTACCTTTGACATGTGAGCTTCCATAATCTGCCTCCGTCCTTCAACATCTGGGTTAGGAACTACAATATGGCGATCAAACCGTCCAGGTCTCACTAATGCCTTGTCCAGTGACTCCGGGAAGTTAGTTGCAGCAATCACAATGATTCCTTCATTTTGTTTGAACCCATCCAGCTCAACAAGCAACTGGTTCAGTGTCATCTTCATGTACTGCTGATCCTTGGGGTTGCGGCTACCACCTATGGCATCTATCTCGTCAATGAAAATTATGCAAGGTGACCGCTTCTTTGCAGCTGAAAAAAGATCCCTCACTCTCCGAGCTCCAACACCAACAAACATCTCTTCGAACTCGCTGCCACTGCAAGAGAAGAAAGGAACCCCTGCTTCTCCCGCAATAGCTCTTGCTAACATTGTTTTCCCAGTGCCAGGTGGGCCAACAAGCAAAACACCTTTTGGAAGCTTGCCACCAAGACGAGTAAAGCGCTGCAAAAATGAAAATCAATTTAAGCCAAACAATAAAAGCTCTGCAGTCTGCACCACTATCCACTAGTCTAATATATATATATATATATATATATTTATGACAACAATAAGTAAATAAATAAGTGGCTGATGGGAAGCCACATGAAAAGGCGTGTACATAGCTGATGGGACCTATAGAAAAATACTTTGGTTTGACAGCTAAGTCCGATATGCATTCTATGCTATTTCCAACATGACTTATTTCAACATTGCTCAAAGCACAGGAACTAAAAATAGAGAGTGGATCCGATAATGAAAACCTTGTCTAGTTTAGTAACTTATACCTTGGGATCTCGAAGATAATGAACGATTTCTTCTAGCTCTGCCTTTGCCTCATCGACACCCTTTACATCATTAAACTTTGTGTTTGATTCCATGCTAGGTTGCACCTCTTCATTTAGACCCAGCCCTAAAAAAATAGAACACAGCAGGTATGTATATAAAGATTTATTAAATCCCAGGGTATGATTGAAATAAACACACCTAATGTATCAAGAAGTAGAAATACCTTTACTTATTCCTTTATCCTCGATCAATGCTCCTACACCAGAAATGAGGAGAAAAGCAAGTGCAATAGTACGAACCGTACGCCACAGCTGCTCTTTGAAATTACCTCCTTCTGCAGATACCATATGAATAGGAGCACTTGCAGTTCCAAGAATACCATCTTTTGTAGGTTTCCCAACATTCTTGAAGGCTGCAAGGCTACCTAAACTTTCTTCCTCCCTTGCATACTTAGAAATGCCTGCAAAAATGGGGACAGAACCAAACAAAATCACCAAATAATTCAGATAAAGAGGAACAGACACAGAAAATGATTTTCCAAAACAAGGACAAACAAAAAAGCTATACAGAACCCACCTCTCTGCAATGTTTTTAGCAACTCGCTCCCATCCAACCTTTCAACTTTGACTAGTGCTTTCACGTATTCAGCTAGTGCTGCAGGATTAGAATGTAGTGATGGTTGACTTTCAAATGATCTAATCACTGCATCAGGGTCGTTACGACGGTAAAGTTCTTTCAAATGGGCAACTTCATTGGCTTCCTCTACATCACGTACTCTACGAGCTATATTGCCAACATAGCTCGACTGAAACCTCCCTTGAGAATTCACAAGCCTGTTCCCTGCAGAAAAGGTAGAATGCAATTGCTTCTATGAATAAATATTCCCGAAAATGGAAATCAGATAAACTAATATCGAAAATGATACTTCTTTGGGATTCCGATATAAACGCATTCACAAAAGAAACCAAACAATGTGAAGGAAGTATGAGAATAAAATTGAACATCGTCACACATACCTCCACCACCTGCAAAATTTTGTACGGGCAGACAACTCCTAGAGAGAACAACTTTAAATTGTTCCAATCCTGATCGGTTCCTTGAAACCTGTAGCGAGGAACATGGAGTTCAATATAACAGAGTCGAACACATCATAACAATCTTCATACAAAAATATCAATAGTATGGAGAAGATTCCAGAACAACTCTCCAAAGACCTTAATAGTGCAAACACAACCCCAGCAATCCTAAGACAAGCCATTTATTGCATAATGCATAATAAACCATATAGGCCTATCCATGCGCGTCTCCATGCACACGGAGCAGACATAACCTTTCATCACACGGAGAACATATGACTGTTTTCCTTCAATTCCATGCCAACTCCCTCACAATAATGAAGAAACCCTTATTCTTTCACCAAATAGATCAGAAGACACAAATGGTACCTTAACAAACACATTTAAATCCAACCACGTCCACTTTAAAGCGAGCCCCTTTTCAATTCGAACTTCTTTAAAAACCAAATGCACAGTCCATTCTTTATCATGCCCATTGCCCAAAGGTTCTTTTTCGTACCGACACAAAATTCCACCACTAGCTCCACCAATTTGTAAGAAACCAATAATCCCATAACACTCTCTTCTATTCAGTTCCTCGTAATTCGAAACAATTCGATTCTCAGGAGAAAGATTATCAAAGACGAAAAAAGATTAGACCAGTGCAATCAGAAATACAAAAGACGCCTAGGGATAATCAGAATATTAATCAAGGACTGAAGTTAGGGTTCCCAAAATAGATAAACAAATCAAATCTTATTGTCCAACGAAACGATCGAAAACGAATAAAAGAGAACAAACATCCTAAAAATATCTGAAAGAAACGAATCTTGTGGAGATTCAGCGTTTACCTCCGTGATCAGACGCCTCAAAGCCATCTCTGTTGGGAGAGACCCAAAAGGTCTTAGCTTGTTATCCCCTGACCTCCCCTCACTCTCTCCGCTGCTCCGGAGCTTTCTGTTCGATGGAAGTTTCTGGATTTCGAGTGGCCCAAAGCGGCGGGGCTGCTTGGCTGGCAAGAAAATGCGAAGGAAAAGATGGGGAAGAGAGAGAAAGCGGGAGAGAAAGAGTCAGGGATGAAAGAGTTTAATAACAATAACAATATCCAAACACCCAAACGCGGTCTAAGCGATTGATCTCCGGTTCTAATCCGCACACGATATGTTGAAGTACAAATCTCCGCGTGCTTGGGCCGAATTATTCACATCAGCCTTGTGAAATGTCTCTATTGCCCTTGGAAAATGGATGTTTTCTTTCATGTTGGACATTTACGTTCTCTCTTTTCTCGCCGGAAATGAGAGTTTTTGTCTCTATTTGGTAAATTAATTAGAGATAAAACTTTTAAATTTGAAATGATTAATTTTTTAAAAATTATTTATAAATTTTATTAATTTTTAAAAAATAAAATAAAAATTAAGATAAAAAAATATAGTTTAATCAGAATTAAAGGTGTGTTTGGTATGTTAGTTTGAGTTGAAATATTTTAGTTGTAATAGTAAATTTTTTTGAATTTTCAGAAAAGACAAAAAACTTTTTGGAAAAAAGACAAAAACTTTTTAGGAAAAAGACAAAAAAAAGTTTGAAATGAGTTGAAAATGATACTTTGCCAAACTCCCCCTAAACTTGATATCAAACATTTTTGATTTCTAGCGTAAGTTTTTCAGTTTTTTTTTTCCTCCTTCTTTTCTCCTTCTGTAATAATAGGGTCAACGATGAGGACGCCCTCCTTTTAGAAGGGATTTTGTTTTATTCGTTTGGTTTTGTTTGGCATAGAAATTTCATCGATGTAAAACTATTAAAAAAAATGCCTTTACATAATTAAACAGTCATAGTTAGGAATTTAGGTTTATATTTTTAAAAAAAAGTAACTAAAGTTACAAATAACAATGTAGCTATAAATACTCTGAGCGTGCCAAATTAAAAATCATATTGATTCTAATTACAAGTTCTTGATCTTTTCAAAATCATGGCAATCGTTCGTTTGCATGCTAATTTAAAAGGAATATTTTGTAAAAGATTCTGATCTAAAATGATAATTTTTTAATTGGTGTTTCAGATAGAGAATAATGAATAGTGTGATATTGATTTTGAAAAATTTTTAAAATGAGGTTCGTTTGATTTTTTTTTTAAATTATTTTCAAACCATGTACTTATTTAACGTCAACATGCTTATGTGGTACATTCATCTAATAAATATTTGATTACTTAGATGATTTGTTGATGTTAACTTTATTTTAAATTCTTAATCACCATTGTCTTTCTAAATAAATTTTACCTTGTATTAGGTAATTAGACTATAGAATTGATATTTATAAATCACCTGTATTTGTTTAGTTTACCAGACAGATATATAACCTAATTATGATAAATACATCTGATTTAATTTCACCTAAACCTATATATCGCACCCCAGACTTTTATCATATATCTGCACGTGTTTCAGCCCAAATGTTTAGGATGAATGACATAAGTAGTCTTTCAGATATTTTATATGTGACTTTTTTACCATAATTTGTTGAACGCGAGTATCATCTATACATTTATACATTATATAGAAAGGTTGAAAAGTTTTACTATTTTCGTCCAAAACGAACCGTTTTTGACGAAAATATATTTTCTTCTTTCTTTTGGTCCTTCATTTCTCTCTTTCTTTTTTCTTTTTTCTTTTTTCTTTTTTCTTTTTGTTTTTCGCCCTACTTTTTTTTTTCATTTTAGTCCCTTCTAAATCAATTTTTCTTTTTTTAGTCCTTCATTTTTTTAACTTTTTCACCCTAAAGTTTATTTGTTTTTTTCTTTCATTTTAGTCCCTTCTAAATCAATTTTCCTTTTTTTAGTCCTTCATTTCTTCTTCTCCTTCTCCTTCTTCTTTTTTATACTTTTTCGCCCTAAAGATTAATTATTCTCTCATTTTAGTCACTTATTTATAGTGGTCTTTTTTTTTTTTTTTTCTCATTTTAGTCCTTTTAACATTTTTGTTCTTCTTAAATTTTTATTATTTTTAAAATATTTTCTTTTATATTTTTGCTATTAGTTTGTTTTATTTATCTATCTCGCATGCGCGAGCGCACACCATTTTAGTAGTATTTTTCTTTCACCCCATTGTTTTTCATTTTTTCATTTTAGTCCTTTTTATGTATTTTTAATATTTTAGTCCTTTTATCTTGTCTTTTTTTTAATGCCTCCTTTTTTTTATTTTCTTTTTTCAGATACTTTGTTGGTTTTTTTGTCTATTTTTTACTTATATTTTTTTTTCTATGTTAAAAAGTTTTACTGTTTTCGTCCAAAACAAGTTGTTTTGGACGAAAACATTTTTTTTTGTCCTTCTTTTCTTTTCTTTTTTAATTTTTCGCGTTAACATTTTTTTCATTTTAGTCCTTCCTAAATAATTTTTCTTTTTTTAGTCCTTCATTTTATTTTTTTAACTTTTTTGCTCTAAAGTTTAATTATTCTCTCATTTTAGTCACTTTTTAATATTGATCTTTTTTTTCATTTTAGTCCTTTTATCATTTTTTTATTTTTATTTTTGGATTATTTTTAAAATATTTTCTTATATATTTTTGCTATTAATTTGCTTTATTTATCTATCCCACATCCGCAAGCACATGCCATTTTAGTCCTTTTTTTTTTTCCTTTCACCCCATTGTTTTTCATTTTTTTCATTTTAGTCCTTTTTATGTATTTTTTTAACAATGTAGTCCTTTTATCTTGTCTTTTTTTCATGCCTCCTTTTTTTTTTTTTTTTTTCTATTTTCAGGTACTTTGCTGATTTTTTGTCTATTTTTACTTAAATATTTTTTCTATTCAGATAAATTTTCTCAAATATGTCTCATAATGTGCATCGTATATGTTTTAACTAGTATATATAGAAAAACCACACGAGCAAAAATAAGTTAATGATATGATAGTGATGTAGTAATCATTATACTTTGGGAGGTAGAGATCAAGACATTTCATTATAAGTAGAAGGTATGTCTTAGGGTTTGTTTGATATTTTAATTTAACTCCAATTAAACTACATATTTTTTATCAGTTTTGTCTTTTTCTTAAAAGTCAATAAAAATTATAATTAGTTTTTAAAAAGACAAACAACTTCAACTTAAAATTTTCATATCCAACCGACGAATCAAATGCAACCTTAGTTTATGGCATGCCCGTTTAATTTCCTCAAGAACTGAATAATATCTCTTGCGTTTTATGATCAGGGGGATGACATTAACAAGACATACATAGTTAAGAAAATATCAAATAGCGAGTGTTACTTTGTGATAGTATTAAAGTATTATTTCATGAACAATATTGATATTTAAATCACAACTATGTTAGCAATTATCATAAATAATCATTACCGAAATTATCACCAGTGGTTATCATTATTATTGTTATTGTTAATTATTATTATTATTAATAATTTCGTATTGGTGGTGATTAGAGATCTGAAAATTAGATTGCCAATAATGCATGTGGATGGGACAAAGTTAAAATACGGGAGGTAGCCTAGTTTACGTGGAAGGGCCATACATGTCGGCCAACTATCTTCCCCTACATGTGTCCATTCAAGCACATTTTGAGCGATTTCATAATCACGTGACATATGTTTATAACGTTTCAATTTCATATGATCAACTTGAGAAAAAGAAAAAGAAAGAAAAAGAAAGAAAAGGAGAGGTGATACTCTTCACTCATCTTCGTATATCATTTCCACTTCAAGAATCAAGGCCGTTAGTTGTTTTTTAATTAACTTGCAAGTGCACAAGATGGAATCATTATCTGTTGTTAATTCCAATGGCATTTTTCAAGTATCATATGATTTCTACCGATTTCTGAAAAGACCAGCTCGAGCATATTCTAATTTCATGACTGAGATACCATCTAATCAACATAATCAATGACGGAAAGAAAGGGGTACTTTTCAAAGAGCAAAGATGAATATTTGAACTTATGAAAGCTTTTATGGTCAATTTGCCCTTCGAGAATTTGTGTGTGTGCTTGCTATAAAAAAAAAAAAAAAAAAGAAAAAAAAAAGAAAAGAATTAAATGGGAATAAAAAGGAAAAGAAAATATAACCTAGTTTTGCCTAGTCTAGGTATTAATCACGATCGTGTGGAGATAGTATTAATTTACTCTTGCATGGAAAGTGTTACTTATTGGTCAATTAGTAAAGTCTTTATATATAGAAGGTTTAATCGGAAGGATGAAGAATATGAAATATGATTAAAAAGTTAAAATATTTAAGTGAATTAAATATTAAAAAAGTGAAAGTTTTTCTTTTATTTTAACGTTATTCAGTAAAAGAGAGAGTAAAAGAGAGAGAAAATATAAAAGAAAATATCGTATCAGTTTATTTTACAATTGTATCCGTGTACAAATAAGAATATAGGGAAGGATTAAGATCAAAATAATTATTTTATATACTACCTATTTTTGTCAAGTTTTCGTTTTTTTCTTTTTCTTTTTCCTTTTCAAAGTTTAAAGAATTCAATATTAATGACGTGTCTTATATATTTACAACTTTCTTTCATATCAATTTCCTATATGTTTGATTAATAATCTAGATTTCCATTTCATTCTCCAAAAAATCACCTCATGCAGTTCATTAAAAACAACAAATTAAGGAAAAAAAACATGTTTTTTTGGGGCAGTCTCGTGCATGTATAATTTCATTATCAAATTGGAAAAAAGTGAACGAAAAGACCTGACCTAACCTCACCTCCTGTTACGACGTTGGGCAGGCTTCCTGAAAATTCATCTCATATAAAACTACCGATAAGAACAGAAACTAATGCTATCTTCGAAGAAAATACAAAGTAAGTAAGAGAAAAAAAGATCACTGGTAACAGCAAATTGATCAAAAATATAAAGAGAGGAAGGGATTAATTAAAGCTGGTACGTAAGTCATCAATATTCAGCGTGTCTTACATGAATTTGAAACGAAAGTTATTATAGTCGCCGACATTGATTCATCGATATTCACGAGCTGCCGCTGATTAATTAACCTTGCCAAGGTGTTTGGTCCGGATGATGTTTCTGGTGATCTCCAAATCTCGCGGAATTCATGTGTTGATCAAGTCCAACAATGTTAAAAAACGGATCTCTACGAGTCGGGAAAGTCCTAAGCCCCAAGAAATCTCTGGTCAACCCTTCACTATTATTGTTAGTAGTACTACTAGTACTACCACCTCTGCTAGACGTCGGAACTTCTAGAAATTTCCCACCACCACCACCACCACCAGCCGCCGCCGCCGCCGCCGCCGCCATCGTCGCCACGTGATGATCTCCAAACGACGACGTTCCGGGAATATTATTCATATTCCCGGGTGCCATGGGAGTAGTATTGGATGAATGGAAAGAGCTCATCATGTCATGGACGAGAGACGAGTGGGCTATGCCTTCGAAATCGTGGGCGCTACCACTGCTGCCCTCCATCAACATCTGGTGAGCCGAAACGGCGGCGTTGGGCCCTAGGGAATTATTAGCACTGCTGCTCTCGGACGACATCAACTGGTGAGCTTTGAAAAACGAAGAAGCAGTATTTGTCCCAGTACTACCACGGTTGTTGTTGCTGCTGCTCATGGTTGCACCCATTTGGGCTGCTTTCTGGAGCAAGGCGGTGGCCGAGGCGAAAGCCGAGGGCGGAGGATTAGGGCTAGGGTTAGGTTTTTGGCTCAGCACTTGTTGTTGGACGAACGAGGAGTGGTCCAGGACGGCGTTATTGGGAGGCGTGGCCGTGGAGAATAGAGGAGGTGGTGGTGACAACCATGGCGGGACGTTGACTTCTTGAATTGCTTCCCTTTTGACCAGGGAATTCAGGGCTGATCCAAACTGGGTGTTGTCGAGCTGTGGAGGTAGGAGAAATGGCGGTTGTGAGGAGGCTGAGAGGAGAAGTGGGTTGGAGTTATTACTTAACGTTCCACTTATGGCTCTGACAGTGTTGGTACTAGTCTCCTGCGCTAAAGCGTCGCAGAAGGCTCTGTGGGTGATGAAGCTGTCCCTCCTGTTATGCACACAAACAAACAAAAAGCGAAAACCCCCATTAAATATATAAATGTGGTAAAGGGTAAAAGCATTATAACATATTAATGATTGGGGTTTTTTTTTTATATTTTGTTTTTTTGGGGGACAAAAAAATAAAAATAGTGTCCCGCTCACATGTTAAGCACCTTTTTGTATTTTGTTTTGAAGGAGCTGGGAAGGGAGACATGATGGCATGATGACGATCATGTAAACACCATTAAAATCGTATCACGACAACCCCTTTACGTTAACCATTTAAAAAAAAAAAAAAAAAAAAAAAAAGAAAAGAAGCTTGGGCACTAATAGCTAGTTCGCTAAAGGAAGTCATGTGAATATACAGAAACCATATATATATATATATATTTACACACAGACACATATATGTACATCTATGGTTTCTGCAGCTATGAACACAGGAATATTCTCTCTCTACAATCTCTCTCTTAACACATCCAAGAGAGCAACATTTGTTTGCTTGAACACTCATGCACTGTTAATGACTTGGTCTTATTAAGGTTGAAAAGTGGGTTTGCTTATATTATATGGTTACAACATCAAACTATACATATCATCATCTTCTTAAGTATGTATAGAAATACATATATATATACCTGGAGAAAAGGGTTCCACAGTCGCATCTGTACTCTCGAGTGCCACAGATCTTGGAATGAGCTTTCCAATCGGATTGAACAGCATAGCGCTTAGAGCACTTCTCACACTTCCACTTCTTCTCGCCGTGCTTTCTGAAGAAGTGCTTCTTAATGCCGGTGAGGTCGCCGAGAGCCCTGGAGGGGTCGTGGTGTACGCACGTGGTCTCGGGACAAACATAAACCTTCTTCTTCACCACCTCCTTGTTCGACCTTTGCTTCAGCTTCCATGGCAAATTATGCCCTCTTCTGTGCAGCTGAAGGTTCTGGTCTCTCTGAAACCCCTTGTTGCAGATCTCGCATATGAACCTGTTCGTCGCCAGCAGCGTTTTCGGTGACAACGCCACCACTTCTGCTTCTGGGTCTGATTCAAAATCATTAAAAAGAAAAAATCAATATATATATATATATGTATAACAAGTACTGTAAAACTGAATTATAGAGATTCAGACCTGGGTTTCCGGGGAGGCTTCGTTTCTTCTTTGGAGGAGGAGGAGGAGGAGGAGGAGGAGCGGATTGATTTGTTGAGGCAGAGGACTGTGGATGAGGGTACAAGGTGGCAGCGGATTCATTTCTTGTACTTGATGAAGCACTTACTTCGCCAGATGCGAAAGTCAAATTCGACATGTTGTCATCCACTATCAAACTCTTCATCATTTTTTCTTTTCTTTTCCTTTTTTTGTTTTTTTGTTTTGGGTTTATTATTCTCTCTTCTATCTTATTTCTGTCTACTTGTGGTAGTAATAAATCAGAGGAATATCTCGCTGATTTTAATACACTAACTAGCTATATATTTGTATATATAAATATCCAAAATATACACACATACACTTGTTTCTGTGGTTGGTCATGAGTACAAGAAAACTAAATGAGAATATTTCATTTATGAGCTTACAGATCTCGGCTATATAAGGTCATTTTTTGTACTGGACTGATGAAATCTGAGTACTGCGAAAACCCTAATAATAAATTCGAAGCAGCGCCAAGAGCGCATTAATTATGGCTTCTCTCAACATATGTGTGTGTGTGTATACATATATATATGTATATCTCTCTCTTTAAATTCTCTATTTTCCCTTTCCTTCCGATGAATTCTAAGGAGGACTTCTTGGTGGAATTTTCTGTTCCTTCACATCAACGCTCTAATCTCTCATAATTGAAGAGAGAAAAACAAAAGGAAAAAGTTAGAAGGGAAGAACATGTATATATATAAATAAAAATTGAAAAGGACAAACAAAAATAAAGAAAATTAAAAAAGAGAGCTTCAAAGTGGATTACCACCAAACCTTGTGGCCATTAATTCTCCTTCTAATAATTCTTCAACAACCACCTAATTAGCTTTGCTGATTGTAAATTAAGCACCAAGAAATTCAGGGGAAAAATAAAGCAATATTAAGCAATCCCAGTTCCCATATAATCAGAAAAGATTCGTGAAATGTAATCTGGTGCTTGTGAGAAATAGGAATAGGGAGAGAGATGGAGAGAGAAAGAGAGAGAAAGGGTGTGAGAGAGAGAGAGAGAGAGAGAAAGAGAGAGAGAGATGTGGATGAGGGAGGGATTTCTTTCAAGCTCACCATCCATCCTACACCACAGCCTAAGCCAACATGCTTGTTCTGACGTTCACTTTCTGTCTTTTCCTTTGTTTTCTTTCCACACCCAAAAAATATATTTATTTTACTGAATAAATATTTTTAAATTTTTTTTTCTCCAACAGCAATTATTGTTGTATTAATTCTAATCAATAATTATAAAATCTATACACAGTCAAAGTTTTTGCTTTGATTTCTTTTAATTTTCTGTAACATTTTTAATTAAATCACCACACTACCTTTCCTATGCCAACAAAAAGTAGAAATAAAGCAAAGCCAAGTGAAAAGAGAGCAAGATTTCACACGCATCGATTGAAGAGAGAAAAGATATGATACGGTCAGGATGATAATTATAAGAAGTTGATTATGGCCTTTTAACATTATGGAGGTGCAAGAGGGGAAATATATATATATATATATATATAACATAAAAATAAAAAAAAGCAAAAAACTTTTTGATCTCTTCTCTCTCTATGCCCACTTACATGAGTTGCATGATTGGTAACAATATTAAGAGATTAAAATTCTTGCACACATGCTTTATAGAAAACAGTACTTACTTAGATTCCTTTTCCATAATATTATTTCCGTATCTATAATATGTACATATATACGTGCACTAATTTTTTTTTCCTAGCCAATTAATTAATTTTGATTTTTTTTTGTAAAGAAAGAAAAATTTTAACAGCTGCCTTTAAAATACCTAGATATCCTGGCATCGTCTTGGTTTCTGAAATCAAAAGGCAACAAGAAATAGGTCGGTCCCCAATGCTGCCCAACCCATCATCACTTATTTTATTTTGTCATGTGAGTGAGAGAGAGAGAGAGAGAGAGAGGGAGGGAATTTAGCTATGAACGACATGCGAGAGTACTGGCTTTATGATCTGGCGTCGAGATAAAAAAGGAGAGGATCGATATTGGCTTTGATGAAAAAAAAAAAAAAAAAACAGTTTTACTCTATAGTTTCCTTGTTATAGGATTCTTTGAATCTGTTTCACAAAGTTTTTAAAAAGTTATTTTTACTTTCTGAGGGTCCGTTTGGTGAATGAGTTGAATCTGAGTTCAAATGAAATTTTTAAGTTTGAATTAAGTTGACTTTTTAAAAAGTAGTTATAAACTTTGTTGACTTTTCAAAAGAAGACAAAAATTGAGATCAAAAAGTACAATTTAGTTAGAGTTAAACTTCACTATCAAACAAAGTATGAGTCTAAAAATTATTTATAGAAATAGTTGGATAATCTATCATATGATCTTATAGTCTCCAAAAGAACCTTTGGTCAAAAATCAGAAAATAGAACTTCCACAAAAAAAAAAGCTCTTTTGAATAAATTTGAAAACTTCGATCACAAGTTAAGATACATTATAATTTTTAATTAAAACTATTTAATTACTTATTATAAAATTTTAAAAACTATTTAGACTTCAAAAGTATTTTTAAAAATTTGATTCTTAAACACTTATTGAAAAATCACAGTTTTTAATTATCTTATTCTACTAACTAAAAAGTAAAAATAAAAACTTCACGGGTCTTTTGTGTTCTGGGCTAAAAATATACTTATCTACGGGGACTATTAATATTGCTAGAACATCATAACTTGCTACCATGGACTTGTTAGAAATGGTTAATTATCACATTATGAATTACGTGGAAATGTACCATTACTTATAATAATATTATATTGTTAAACTCAGCCATGTAAGTACTTATAGTAGAACAAAGCACGCGAATATTAGTATCAATGTTTTAGGTGTTTTGAGGAATAAATCACTTAATTCATCTTAGAATCCTTTTTCTTTCTATATATGGAAGAGAGGGAGAGAGAGAAATACAGATACATAGTCTTCTACTTGTTAATTAGTCGTACATTTGGCGAACATAACTTTTATTTAAATATATGAATATAACTATTTATTGATTTTTATGTAATTTTATGTAGATTTATGTGTAATATGTGGTGTTATTATGAGTTGTTAGCGCAACTAACTTATATCATTAAAAATAAAAAAACAGGTGTTAATCTTATAGTGTTATACGTTATGCTACAAGACCATTATATCTGTTGTATATAAAAACTCACATATAAATAATTGTGGTGGGACTGGTATGAGACCCTCCTTCAAACGATAGACATTATAAATTTTATATAAGCTTTTTTTATTACTTATTATAAAATTTTAAAAATATTTAGACTTCGGTTTGGTTTGGTTGTCAAGTTTAAATTTAAGGTTTAAACTCAAATTTTTGTCTTTTTTCTCAAAAGTATTTTGTCTTTTCTGAAAAAGTTTTTTTTCCTTTTCTAAAAAGTCAACAAAAATTACTATGCAAACTTAAAAATTTCAACTAAAACTCATTCACCAAAGCCCTTCAAAAACATTTTTAAAAATTTAATTATTAAATACTTATCGAAAAATCACAGTTTTTAGTTCTCTTTTTCCACTAACTAAAAGTAAAAATAAAAACTCTTTTGTATTCTGAGCTAAAAATATACTTATCTACTTTGGAGGACTATTAATATTGTTAGGACATCGTAACTTGCTACCATGGACTTGTTAGAAATGGTTGATTATCACGTTATGAAGTAGGTGGAAATGTACCCTTACTCGTAATAATATTATATTGTTACACTCAGCCATGTAAGTACTCATAGTAGAACAAAGCACGTGAATATTATATTATTATCAATGTGTTGGGTATTTTGAGAAATACATCACTCAATTCATGTTAGTATCCTTTTTCTTTCTATATATGGAAAAGTGGAAGAGAGTGAAATACAGATACGTAGTCTTCTACTCGTTAATTAGTCAAACATGTTTGGCGAACATAACTTTTTATTAAAATATATGAATATAACTATTTATTGATTTATATGTGATTTTATGTAGATTTATAAGTAATATGTGGTGTTATTATGAGTTGTTAACGCTACTAACTTGTATCTAAAAAAAACTACAAGTATTAATCTTGTAGTGTTATATGTTATATTACAATACCATTACATTTGTCGTATATAAGAACTCACATATAAATACTTGTGGAGGGACTGTTATCAGACACTCTTTCAAAACGTCATTTGTAACTATATATTTGTGATATATCAAAATCAGGTGATTCTAATATAATATTTTTTAGTGATAGTTAATCTTTATATAAATATCTATATATTATCGTATAACAAGATTTTAAATAAAAAATTTTACATATAAATTAATAAGTTGTTATAAGTTTTTAAATAAAAAATCACAAATCTCCGATATATCTGGTATATGATAGGTACTTACTCTTATGAGTTATTTCACAAACCAAACTTGAAGTAACTGGTGACTGACTGTGCGTGTAGCACATTTTGAATTTTCCTGATTTCAACTGAAGTTTGTTCACGTTCTCAACAGTTTTGTCTTTCTTTAAGACATGTGGATTTTTCAATTTTTTTGAACTTGGTAAGAAAGGGGATTGTTGATTATTTGGCTTTCATTTGTCATTTTCAGCTTTGCGTGGGTCTTAAATTTTGTTTTCTTCCCTTTTGTTTTTTTCCTTTGAAAAAAGTTGCTGCCAGCTCGCCCTGGTCTCACATTTTTTTTTTTTTAATCTGCTTTATTATATTCCAACAGTATTATTTGCGTGCCTAATTTGAACAAATAATTATTTGGTTTGTAATACAGAACATGAGGAAAATCCGAATTCTTTATGAGATCCACAGAATATTTTTTTTTCCCATTATTTAATTTTTAGGATAATTTTCTCGTGTTTGCAATAACAACAACGCAAACAAAAGAAGGAAATTGGAGAGAGGAAAAAAAAAAAAAAAAAGAGAGAGAATATTATGCTCGAATCTCAAGAATGTTTTCACAGTGACTCATGAATATATAGCTTCCCCATGGCCACAGGTCACAACCAGTCAACTATTTTTTTTTTTTTAAATTTAACTAGAATGGTTTTTTTTTTTTTTAATGATTATAAAGATAGAGATCGATACACTCATATAATGTCGGAGACTCAAAATGTCAAGATGAATGGTATATATTTACCTCGACTGTTATTATAATGAAACTGACTGGAACTAAAATTTTTATTAGAAAAATCCACATCTCATTTCACAGACCAAAATGTTGAGTTATGTCATGTTGGCATTCTGGTAGGATTCTCCTTGCCACGGTAAAAATAACTGACCCTTTTGGGCTAGACAAGAGAAGCCCAACAAAGCAAAATAAGGTAAACCAGCCCAAGGGCTGGAAGCTATTTGAAGCCCATGAAGAATCAGCTCAGGCCCAAATCACATGCCGGTGTTGTCTCTCCATCGCCGTCTCCATCGCGTGTTTACCATGACTCGAAAAGACACCTTCCAAATTATTTTTAAGGCGCGTTTGGATACCATCTAGATATGGTATTTTAGAAGCTGAATTGGAAATGTGTGTTTAAGAAAACAAACTTTTGAAAAAATTATATGATATAAAAAATAATATAAAATTTTAAAATGTATTCAGAAAAAAAAAATTACAAAATAAATCTTGTCTTATTTGTCTTGTCGTTATAAATATTTTGATATAAAACTCATCGCATTCTGATTTAAAATAAGAAAATTATGAATTTTTAAAATTTAAATTTTTTAAAAATAAAAAATAAAAAATTTAAATTAAAGTTGAAATTTAAAATACAGACGTGAAAATGACATCAGAAAATATTATTCTAAACAGCATGAGTCGATCAAAGTTGTTGAATTTTATATTATATAATGATGACCAGAGTCACCCTTTCGGCCTTTAGTATTTATCTAAATAAAGACCGAGGAAATTCGAACACAATAAAGCAACGAGATTGCAATTATATCCCTTAATTAATGTAAAATTAAATAGGAACATGCTTTTTTTTTTTTTTTCTTAACTTTTTCTAATGCAAGTTGTATAAATAAGTAGATTACCTGCTTTAAAAGCAGCAAGTTGAACGGTCAAAGGAATCGAAAAGGATAAATGAACTAGAACTTTGGTTCAAATCCATCTTTCCATGAATAGGACTTGCCAACTCAAATCAGGGAATTATGCAAGAGAGATGTCCATGATTTGGGTTAATCTTGGTTTATTAATCTCTGTGTTGGTCAGCCTTGGATTAAGTTCGGCCTCTTATTATGGAGCAAGAGATTTTGATTACTTCCTTTCTAATGATCAGCCCTACAGAACTGGCTTTCACTTTCAACCTCCCAAGAACTGGATGAATGGTCTTTCTCTCTCCACTATTCGAGTCTACTTTTCCAGCCTTTTTTTTTTTTTTTTGGGTGCTTCCCTGCGAGGCTGGGAAGTAATCTAAAGCGACCTCTAATGGTCAATTTTCTGACTTTTTCTCCCTTCCTTCCGTATGGCAAATGGGTTGCTGATCATGTCCGTATGAAGATCCAAATGGTATGTTTCCTCCGCTTTTATATATATATATATATATATATATATATATATCTGCCTTAGTTCATTTATTTTCTTTTCTAGATATAGTTCTAGTCGTTCATAAGTACTAAAAACTCATTAGTCAATGCCTGAATGAATATTGAAAACTTGCCCACCCTCCAATATAAGACTGGCCCTATTCTAATCTTAATACCCATACCGTAAGGCACATCGAAATTTTGTCTAGACGCCCATCGCAAAAAATCAATCTCAAACTTTTTGTCCAAAATTTGGACCTTTTTAGATATTGTCAACATCGCATCAAAATGAAAAGATATACAATAGTAGTGAAACTTAAGGGTTGATTCAAAGGAGAAACCTACCGATTTTTCATATGCTACGGTAAAATTTTCGTTGAACTATTATGTCATTGATCGGAATGAAACAGGGCCAATGTACCACAAGGGACTTTACCACCTGTTCTATCAGTACAATCCATTCGGTCCGTTGTGGCGAAAGAACATTACATGGGCACATTCAGTATCACACGATCTCATCAACTGGGCCCATCTGGATCATGCCCTACACCCCATCGATCCTTTCGACATCAACGGTTGCTGGTCGGGTTCCATCACATTCCTTGATGGGAATAATCCTGTGATTTTATACACCGGAATCGACTCTCAGGACCGCCAAGTCCAAAACTTGGCTGTGCCCAAAAACTTATCGGACCCTCTTCTTACAGAATGGTCCAAATCTCCCCACAATCCTCTGATGATTCCGACGAACGGGCTCAAACCAGATTTGTTCCGAGACCCGACAACTGCTTGGCTTGGCCCAGACAATATTTGGAGGGTCATAGTTGGGGCCGACATTGATGGTAAAGGGATGGCGATTCTGTACAAAAGTAGAGACTTTGTCCAGTGGAAGAGGACTAATAATCCGCTACACTCTTCTGCAAAAACTACCATGTGGGAGTGTCCTGATTTTTTCCCTGTCAGTCTTGGTAGCACAAATGGTGTAGATTTTTCATATGATCAAGATCAATCTGATATTAAGCATGTTCTTAAGGTAAGCTTTAATAGTCATGACTACTACATATTGGGGAAATACGATGCCAAAACCGACGATTTTGTGGTTGAGAGTGACTTCTTGGATGCTGGTTCGGATTTGAGATTAGATTATGGCAAGTTTTATGCTTCCAAATCGTTTTATGACAGTGTAAAGAAGAGGAGGATATTATGGTCTTGGGTTAATGAGTCAGACAGTGATGCCGATTCCGTGAAGAAAGGCTGGTCTGGTCTTCAGGTACGTGATCTATATCAAATAGCATTTCCCACTAGTTATAGAGCCATACATTTTTTTTCCTGTAGTAGCATATTATTACAAATATGAAGAGGCAATCTTTTTTAGGCGATTTTTTTTTTTTTTTTAATAAGGCGTAGTTTTAAGTATTTTCGGTGAAGTGTGGTAGCATATAGTATTGCGCTGTTTCTAACTTGTAACAATGTTTTAACATGGTGATTCCTGAAATGTGGAACCTTTCATTTTTTTTTTTTTTTTTGGTATTTTGCAGTCCTTTCCTAGAAGTATTGTTCTTAGCGAATCAGGGCGGCAATTAATACAGTGGCCAATTAAAGAAATAGAGAAACTTAGAAGCAACAAAGTCGATCTTCAAAACGAGAATCTCAAGGGCGGGTCGGTGTATGAAATTTCAGGTGTCACAGCTTCGCAGGTAAATTCAATTGAATTCTCTTAGCCACTCCAACATGTCATTTGAATAAACATGTAAATTAGTGATTAGTTGTTTTGTTTTAATCTAATTCATTGAATTGAAGGCGGATGTGGAAGTTACATTCGATGTGGAGGGACTAGAAAATGCAGAGGTGTTTGACACCAGTTGGGTTGATCCACAACTGCTCTGCAGTCAGAAAAATGCATCTGTTGGAGGCAAAGTTGGACCATTTGGTTTGTTGGTTTTGGCTTCAAACGACTTGACAGAACAAACTGCAATCTTCTTCCTCGTATTTAGAAGCTCCGATACGTATGTTGTTCTCATGTGTAGTGACCAAAGCAGGCGAGTTTAAACTTCTTCGAATGCTGCACTTTTTTTTCTTTTTCTTTTTTTTTGGGTTTTTATGAGAATTGGTTTATGTATGAAAGTTAATGAAACTGAGCAGGTCTTCAGTGAGTGAAGGACTTGACAAAACCACATATGGGGCTTTTGTCGACTTGGATCCTAGCAAAGAGAAAATAACATTAAGAAGCTTGGTATGTTCTCTCTCACTCTTTTTTTTTTTTTTTTTTTTTTTTTTTTTTTGGCTCTTTTTTTCATTGGGAACTTTGTAACGTATTGAGGATCTACTATTTGGGTTTATCTTGGAGGAAAAAACAATTTGGGGCCCATATATTTATATATATTTTCGAAAAATGTAACTTTGTTAGTTTGTTACCATGTGTACCATTTTTATTTTTTATTTTTTTGCGTTAAATGCAATTGTTGGTGCAGATTGATCATTCAATTGTTGAGAGTTTTGGCGGGGAAGGAAGAACATGCATCACAGCTAGAGTTTATCCGAAAATGGCGATTGATAAAGAAGCCCATTTATATGCATTCAACTATGGAAGTGAAAGCATTACAATGTCAAAGCTTGGCGCTTGGAGCATGAAGAGTGCCCAATTTGTTTCCATGGAAAGTGGGAAAATGCCCCTAATTGATTGGGAATGCGATTTTGAATATTCAAATATTGTTTGATTCCAATAATTCCTATGCCTTGCGTTGAACTTGTACCAGAAAACATCTCTCCCTATTTTAATAATAAACTATAACTCCCTCTCTTATTATTCTTCTTCTTCTTCCCTTTTTTTTTTTTTTTTTTTTGGTATGAGAAAACATTTTAGGAAATAGTTAACCATTAACATGACAAGTCAATGAACATTTAGACGACACAATGTAAAAAAAACAAAAATACAAAAACGAAAAAAGAAGAAAAGAAACGAAAAATTATAAATTGATTTTTTTTAACATGTTCTTTGGTAAAGTATAATGAACATATAAAATTGATTCCTTGGTATTGAACAAAAATTGGTTTGTCCTGTAATTATAAACAGTCTTACAATGATTTCACATTTGATTTAATCATAAAGTTTAGAGTTCAAATCTCCCACCACCCTCAAAGTAAAAAAGAAAAAACAAAAATGAAAGTAGTTGAGTAAAAATTAATAGTAAACTATGCTGGTAAAAATGAAAATGAATTTCCAGCCCACGAAAAAATTTGTTCAGGTCCAAATTATTGACCGACTGTTTTATCTTGTCTTTTTCTTTCATCCGTTTATTTTTATTTTATTTTATTTATTTATTTTAATTTTTAAATAAACTCCCTGTGTGATGTCATGCACTTGCTATATTGATCTTTCATACGTTTCTCGAGGAGTAGATTGTTATTATTATGTGTTATAAGGATAGAAAATCAATTATAGAGATTTTCTATAAATATGACATTTTAATATTAATAAAAAGAGGTTATTCATGTTTAATAAGTAATATCCTATTTATTTTCATTTGTTGATTGTATGATTATTTTGAGTAAACATAAAATATTCCTAGGCTGTTGGAAATATATTAGATTATCATATGTATACGGGATATACATAGAAGACGTGGTAATTTGATAACAGTCTAAATAAATGGTCTGCAATCGATATAATAAAATTTGAGAATCTTATTTATGATAAGATCGTAAAGGTTGTCTACTTCCTTAGAAGGATGGTTTGTCTTGACCGTCGAGTAGGTTCCGAGTAGAAACTTTAATATATACCAGTATTGTGGTATGACATTGGACTGGACCTAAGGTGATAATTGATTCGGTTTAATAATTCCGTTTATAAGAATCAATGATGCTTTGATTATCATCCTGCATTAATCTTAATCCTGAAATGAATACTTGAGTTCACATCCATGACTTATACATTTTGATCCACTATAGGTGAGACACTGATAATTGATGGTCAATGTACTTGTGTTTTAGGTGTATGACTTATGGATAGAGAAATTAAGATTCATAAATACAGAATCCATAGCTATCTTAACGATAGTATATGTTATCTACTTAAAAGCATTATTCTAGAATTGAAAGATAATATAACAAGATTTTGACCATCAGTTTACTTTGTGTTCTCTGATAGTTCACCGATTATATGGCTTTACAATTGGTGGTTCTTTCAATAGAGAATAATGGAACTTTAAGTTAAAATGATTGAAAAGGTAAAATAGAAAAAGACTTTAATTCAGTCATGAATAACATATGGGAATTAAGCGAGCGATGAATAAATCGTGGAATAAGCACTACGTTAGAGAGCTTTCAAAATACGGTATATAAACGGAAGTTCAGCTTCAGATTTTTAGTGGAATAGTCCTGAAGTTGATAATTGATAAATAATTAATCTGGGATTAATTTTTCTCAATTATATGAGTCTCTTTACATATTTCCATCGGGTCCTTCTATTAGCTCATATAGTTCCACGAAGCGTCTCGGGATTTGTTCCTAATGAGATCGGTAAATTAAATGAGAATTTAATAATGTCTATTAAAACATGATACTCTCTAACATGCAATCTCGAAAGGATTGGACATGCGAAATTAATGTAAACAAATAATGTGATTTGTCAACATATGATTGGTTGTAAATAAAATAATTATTTATTAATTATTTTGGTTAATTGAATTTTGGAAATAAGATTGTGTTTGAATTATTTAGTTTTTGAAAACAAAATTTTTCTCTCCTAATCTATGGTGCATGAATTGTAATGGTTTGAAGGAAGAAAATTTTGTTTCAAAATTGTTTAAATATATTACAAACATTAAATTATTGATTGATTTAAATAATTGAGCTTATTTGATAGATTTTCTTTTCTTAAAAAATGGTGCACGTTTTTTTTATGAAAAGGAAATCTAAAATATTTCATTTATTTAAATTAATTAAATATGGATAATGTTTGTGGAAAATATTTATTCAAATTCAAATAAGAAAATCTTATTTAAATTCAAAGGTTTAAAAAGAGTTTGAATCTAGATAGAATTAGGACTTTTTGATTAGTCTAGACTCTTAATTTAAATTTGAACCACCAATCAATCTACACATAAAGGGAGCATGAATTTTTTGAAGATTCTCCTAGCAAAAAACCGTCCATAAGGTTTAATGAACTTATCCCGATATTCGGATGATTCTTTGGTCCAAAAGATTATCCAGAAAAATAATTATTAATTATTTTTCAAGTAGGAGATATTTTTGAAAAAGGATTGGAGTATTATATAAAGGCTAGGGGTTCTTGAAAAAAGCTAACTATCATCATACACTTAAAAAAAGGGAACGATTTTTTTTGGGAGAGAAAAAAAAAACTAGGTTTTTGTACTTGAAAAAATTTATCGTTCTTGGATGTGAGAAAAAAAGAGAAATTTTCATTAAATAAAAACTGTGAAGAAGGTTAAACTGAGTGATATTTTTCATAGAAGGTTAAATCGATTCTTGTTTTGTAATTTTGAAGAACGAACCCAGATCAAATTCTCAACAAGGTACATCGGGATTGAGAAAGTGAGATCTAGGCTTCAGAAGAATTACCAGTCGCTTGGATTCATAACAAGTGTGCCTACACACACTCGGAGACGTGGGGACTCAAGAATAGTAGAGAAAACACGTTGATCGACGCTCTAGCAATTCCAGAATTCGAGAAACAAGGTATGTTTGATCATATATTTAATTTATTATTATATTACATCACGAGTTTTTTTTCTGAATCGGCATAAAAATTTTAAAACTTCCGCTGCGTCGTAACTCTGATATCGGATCCGTTTTTCCAACATAGATGATATCCACTCTCCTTAATTTATCTTTTCTAAAAGGACAAGCTAAATCAATTTTTTGTTGATGTTCATGAAAAGAGCACCACCCATTTGAGTACTTTATCTTAACAACTAAAACCGAGGCAAATCAAATATTTAAATACCATAGTACATATTTAAGCCCCAACTTAGTCTAAACAAAAACCAGTGCTAATATTTAATAAAAGAACACCCTTGCAGTTTGGTTCGCCAAATTTAATCTGATGTTTGCTTTCTTTATTCGCTTCGAGCAATTTTTAAGTGCAAGTTGAACACCACAAAGAGGATAAACCAACCAAACCCGGGTTCAATCCATTTTCCTTTTCCATTTTTTTTGGCAGTTGAGTGTGACCTGACCAGAAATGTCTGGGATTTGGGTTATTGGTGTATTATTCTCTGTGCTGTTTAGCCATGGAACTGAAGCTTCTTATCATGGACGGAGAAGTTCTCATTACCCTTCTTCCCAAGGCCAACCTTACAGGACTGCCTTTCATTTTCAGCCTCCTAAGAACTGGATGAACGGTTTGTCTTTGATCTCCAACCCGAGTCTCCGTTTTACGGTTCTTTTCTCTTTTTGATCGTCTCCTGAGACATTGGAAGTTTGATCCAACTGTCTATTATTTTTCTTCTGATTATTGTTTTGACTTTTTCCCGTTTGACGAATGGCTCGCCGGTGACTATGTGCAGATCCTAATGGTATGTTTTCTCAACTCTCCTACGTTGACTTTCTATATAGTTTGCTGGATCACATCCCGATTAGAATTTATAAACAATTTCCTGTTACAAAGCACATACATAAAAATCTATATATATTTATATATACATGTATATTTATATAAACACATGAAATTTTTCTTGAGAAACTGAAATTTGTGTCTAAAAGTTGGTAATTCAATTTAAATAGGGCCAATGTACTACAAGGGGGTCTACCATCTGTTCTACCAATACAATCCAGACAGTGCAGTGTGGGGAAATATCACATGGGCACATTCAATATCATTTGACCTCGTCAACTGGATTCATCTTGATATTGCCCTGAACCCGACTGACCCTTTCGACATCAATGGTTGCTGGTCCGGTTCCGCCACAATCCTCCCCGGTGAAAAGCCCGCAATTCTGTACACGGGAAGCGACACCAGAAAACGTCAAGTTCAAAACCTGGCAGTGCCCAAAAATCTCTCTGACCCTTTTCTAACAGAATGGTTAAAATCACCCAATAATCCGTTAATGTCACCCACCGATGACATTGACCCCGATCTCTTCAGAGACCCGACAACTGCCTGGCGAGGCCCGAATGGGATTTGGCGGGTCATTGTTGGAGCGCAGATTGATGGGAAAGGAATGGCGATTCTGTACAAAAGTAGAGACTTTGTCAAGTGGAACAGGACTAAGAATCCGCTTCACTCGTCTACAAAGACTAAGATGTGGGAGTGTCCTGATTTTTACCCTGTTGGTGTTAATACCACGGATGGGAAAGATCATTCAGCTGGTCAAGTTCAAGATCAGTTCAACACCAAGTATATTCTTAAGGCGAGCTTCCATGATCAGGACCACTATGTAGTGGGAAAATACGTGCTCGAAACAGACGCGTACGAGGTTGAGAGTGACTTCTTGGATGCTGGTTTGGATTTGCGATATGATTATGGGAAGTTTTATGCTTCCAAAACGTTTTACGACCGTGCGAAGAAGAGGAGGATACTCTGGGGTTGGGTGACCGAGTCCGACACTCAATTGGATGACAAGAACAAAGGCTGGTCTGGGCTTCAGGTACTCTAGAATCTAATCTGTTTGTCCATTTTCCTAAAGAGAGAGCTGAAGCTGCTTGTGTTATGGATTAAAGCGCCAATCTTTTATTTATATGAAAGAAAGACATGAAGTTTATAGTGATTCACCTTTGATATAAAAACAATAATAATTACATCACCTTCAGCTGCTGTCTAATTTCAGTATGATAAAGAAAAAAATACAATAAATTCACATGCCTCAGTGCCTAATCTCCAAAACCGGTGTTTCCAAGTATAACTAAATTTTGGTCGATTCAAATACTAACCCAAGATAATAATTAATAATTAGACTTCACACAATCAAAAAGTTTGCTTCAAAAATATTTGAACAACGAAATGTGTGTTTTTGTGTTTCAGTCGATACCTAGAAGTATTGTTCTTGGCAAATCCGGGAGGCAATTAGTACAGTGGCCAATCAAGGAAATAGAGAAACTACGAAGGAAGGAAGTTTTTAATCTCCACGATAAGGAGCTCAAGGGTGGATCAGTGTTCGAAGTTTCTGGTGTCATGGCTTCACAGGTAAACCAGTTGAATACTCTTAGTTATGTGTGTATATATCAAATAACAGACATATGAATTACCAATTACATGTGGTTTCTTGATCTTGTGTGATTTCTTGTATTTTAAGGCGGATGTGGAAGTTTTGTTTGATGTGAGTGGAAAAGAGAAGGTGGAGATATTTGACCCCAGTTGGGTTGATCCACAACTGCTTTGCAGTCAGAAAAATGTGTCTGTTAGGGGCAAAGTTGGACCATTTGGTTTGTTTGTTTTGGCTTCGAAGGACTTGACAGAACAAACTGCGATCTTCTTCCGGTTATTTAGGAGCTCTGAAAAGTATGTTGTTCTCATGTGTAGTGACCAAAGCAGGTGAGTTCATACTTTTTCGTATGGAACTTTGTGTTATTTTTTGGTTTTTATGAGAATTTGTTTTTAAGTAAGAAAATTAAAAACTCGAGCAGGTCTTCGTCGAGGGAAGGACTTGAAAAAACCATATATGGAGCATTTGTCGACTTAGATCCTCTAAAAGAGAGAATAACATTGAGAACCTTGGTATGTTGCCTGCCATTTGGATGCTTTTATTTATTTATTTATTTTTATTTATTTTTGTATTTTTGTCATTTTAAATATATAATTTGTTTTGGATCTGTTTTCGTTACTTTATCAATTTTAATTATTATTAAATAAACTAAAATATAAAAAGCAACAAGAACACACGCACTTTTAACGTGATTTTGTTAAACACATACTCTTTAGGACCACACTCGGTTGTTAAACAATCTATACAGAAAAATTTTTATTGTTAACACTGAAATACCTAACAATTTTTGTACAGATTGATCATTCAATTGTTGAAAGTTTCGGGGGGGAAGGGAGAAGTTGCATCACAGCTAGAGTGTATCCAAAACTGGCTACTGAAGAAGAGGCACACTTATTTGCATTCAACTATGGAAGTAAAAGCGTTAAAATCTCAAAGCTTAATGCTTGGAGCATGAAGAGTGCTCAAATTTTCCCCATGAAAAGGAGAAGAAGACCAACTTTTGGTCAGGAATGATTTTCCCCACAAGACGAATTCGGGTAAAATTTCGGTTGATCACAAGGTAAATTGAAGGAAATTAGTTTATGTTCCCTCTGCCCTTGATTTGATCTAAGGCTCTGTTTTTAACTTTCTTTTAAAACTGTTCTACGGTATCTTTTTATTTTGTCTTTCATTTTTTCAATGAGAAATGCTTGTTACTGCTACGTGTTGTTGATTTGTCTCAATTTATTTTCCAAATGAAAACATTTGAAAATAGTTTGACTATAAAGTGACAAGTCGTTGCACAAATGAACAAAAATTAATTAAAAATTCTGCCATTGTAAACTTTATATCTTGCTACTAGTTAGGATTCTCTCTTTCAACAGCAGTTCATGTTAAAAAGCGATATCTTTTTATATACGACAAGTCGCTTTTCATGTAAACGACATTGATTTTAACCGACATGACGTTTTATGCACAAACGACATAACACGTAACTAACTTTTTCTGTTCATTATTTAGAACTGTACTGAGGAACAAACTTCAATTTCTATATGTATACACGTTCTGGAACATAAAGGGGTAGTTTGGAAGTAAGTTTAATTTAAACTAAATTTTTGTATTTTTTTTATCATGGTTTTTGTTTTTTTTTTAAGAAGTTTTTTGTTTTTTGTTTTTTTTTTGAAAAATTACTATTAAAACTTAAAAATCTTAAACTAAACTCATTCACTAAACACCCCCAAAATGTCATTTGTTGTGTTGGTTTTGAAAACCGATATTGATGAAAAACTAACAAAAGTGTAGAATCGTGAACAACAAAAACTTCTCAAATTTTCATAGTCGTATTATAGCTATAATAATTTAATATATAAAAGAAGTAGAGAGTGAAAAACAAATAGCACAAAAGGAGAACATTTGCCTCTAGATTTTTCTCGTGACTTAAAATCTACCAAAAGTCCCCATCTACCTCAATATAAACCTTATTTATAGAGCAAGATAGATTACCCAAAATTCCCATCTTGAATTTTGAATATTCCCAATATTCAAAATTAAGATCAAATCTAAATTGGAAACATGATATAACATTATATGTGAAATACAATATAATAATATATGGATATGCATATCATATATACGTACATATATACACGTGCGCACGTTTCCAAGAGGAAACGTTTGTTTCTCTTTTTTTTTTTTTTTTTTAGATTTTAAATAAATAATATATATTATTATATCATATATAAATATATATATATATTAACTGGAAAGAAGGAAAACTATTATCTTATTCCCCTTTCTGTTATATATACACATTAATATATATATATATATATTATATAAATATTTAATTTAAAACCTAATTTTAAATATAAATATTCATAATCTCATAAATAAGAACCTAATACTAGGTTCCACCCACTGGCAGTAGGCGCAGACATAGTGGGTCCAACTCATTGCGTGATCCAATTTTAATATTTAAATAATCTTCATTATTTAAATCACACAATTAATTTACAATTAATTATTTGGATAACAAATAAATATTTGTAATAATGAAATAATAAAAGTAGACACTCATTTTATATCACATAATTTTGTGAGCAGAAAATACAATTCATCAAATAATTCAATTGCTAATGCAAGCAATGCGGAAAATATGGACCTATAATTTCAAAATCTAATAAATTTGATAACTAATCAAACTCTTTGATTAATTTATCAACTTTGTTAATCCTAGAGTTACTGAATTAGAAACTTGGAACTGCACTCTTGAAATTATAGATATTAAATTACTCAAGGAATAAAGTCACCCATTACATATAGATCGATCTTCTATAAATATTTCATAATTAGAATAAGGTAAAATCCGTTAATCTCTCTACTTACATCTTGATTCTTAAGTACCATTGATTTTCTAACGAATAATAAAATCATGAAGTTAATCACGAATTAAGCGCTCATACTGTTAAAGCTCTGAATCAACACGCAAGAGAATTATTTGTTTGCTTTTTAAATAAGAAGAAATGGATTCCATCTTGTAATATTAACATTCGTAACTACTTATTTCATCATATCTTCAAAATACAAGGAATGAAATTTGATACTCAAATCCGTACTGAGTAAATCAAAATATATGATTTTATAAATAGGAGTCTATTAATAACTCATGATTAAGATTATTCTATATATGAACAACGATTAACGTGATTAGAATCCGCTATATTTGATAGAAATTACTAACAATTCATATCGTGTCATGTCCCCTGTCTTACATAATCACATTATACACAGTGCACTCATTAAATGTCTTACTATATTAACGGTTCGGGTAAGACTGTTCCATTCTTAATGATAATAGCATGCATTACCGATATTCAATTAAATATTTCATACTTTAATTGATTATTTCTCACGAACCATTTTAATTATAATCCTTAAATATTAATCTCTAGTGTATAATTCTTATATATACTATTTGAGATCACATAGATAATTATAGAATTTTAATGATATTATTAAGTATTAAACATACATGAACATACAACTATACTGAAATAAAACATTTATTTGTATAAATCGCAATAAAATTGTAGCATTATATGCTTTACGGACGCCATTCCCAACACGTTGTTCAAGACTTGTGGTTTCTAGCCTTTTAATTCCTCAGTAACCGACATCATCTAAAAACGACACGTAGTTTGCTTTTTATGAAGGGAAAGCCACGGAAAGACATTTCTGTAAAGAAACGACAGCAAAAGTACTATCAGTCGTTTGTAAAAGAATAATGCCAATCACGCCAACGTTCATTCTAACTTTCTTTTACCAGTTTATAAGACATATAATTTATTGTTCTTCAATCAATGGGTGTTTAAAAGTTTAAGACATTAATTAAAATATAAATAAAAATGATAACTCTGAGTTGAAATAAAAAGGTTAAATGAATTTATATAAAAAAAATTGCAATTAGAATTGGAATTCTTAACTAAAGTAATATTATTCTAATGGATAAAAATGATAATTTATTTTAATTGGTATTAAAATTTTTTTTTTTTTTTGGTGAAACAAAATGAGAAGTGTCGCTGCTAAAGTCCTAATGGCATTCTTTTTTTTTTTTTTTTTTTATATATAATTTAATTGTAAGCCAAGCGGCACCACATTTCGGATGAAAACCATGTAAAAAACAACTAGTTCCTGAATCAAAATAATAATAAAAAAGGGACTAGTTTTTAGGTAAAAGCGAAATCCGGTAGAAGGAGATGTCGTTTCGCAATAAAATAAGCAAAAAATTGCGACATGTCGTTTCTTATTTCTGTATATATGACATGTCGTTCATTTTGGAGTAAAAGAGAGCAACTCGTTTTTGCTTGGAAGGCAAGACAGCATCCAGTCTACCATCCATGGAGCTGGAGTCCGAAGCGATGTGCGTCGTATATAAGACATGTCGTTATGTCTAATAAATGAAATGTTTTTTCCCAATTAAAACGACTGCATTTTTTGTTTCAGATAAGTGACGGTCCGGAACAACGAAAAATGTAGTTTGTTTTCCAATACTGAAAATGGCATGTCGTTTATTATTTTTAAATGTATCATAAAACGAAAAAAAAAAATAGCGTTTAGGACATTACCAATAAACGACAATCCATTTTTTTAAGTAAGAAACGACATGCTATTTACTAAACCTAATATATGGGAATAACTCAAAAAAAAAAAAAAATCAATTTAGTTCCCAACTAGTCAGGTTTTAGTTTATCTCCTTTTTTGTGTTTTATATTTTTTTTGCTAAATATATTTTTTTAAATAAAATATTTGTAAGGCTTGGTTGCATCAAAGGATGAACAAGCTTTGCTACACGTCAAGCCTACCCAACCAAAAAAAAAACAAAGTGCACTACAAAAAGGACGGCAATAAAAATATTTAAGTCTGGTTTGAATTAATGATGTTTTTCATTCTTCACTTTTATTTACAAGTTTTCGTACATGTTTTAAATTTTAGTTCTAACTTCTAACACTCAACGAACATTTTCAATTTTGTTTTTTTATGTTATTTTTTCTTTTTAAAAAACCTAAAAATGTATCTATTATATTAACCTTTGTTAAGTGTTAGCTTTGTTGTTCATTGAAATTCCAATTTCCCCGTGCTTGACTAATCTCAAAAGAAAAAAGGGGGAAAAATACATTTCGGATAGGCACACACATCCTATATCTAGCTCAATGTATACATTTTAAAACAGTCTAACTATATGTTTATCATTTGCTAAAATATTCTCAGAATAAATAACTAAAAGTTTGAGTTTGTTCATAAAAAAATAACTAAAGTTTATTACTAAAAAAACTATTTATGGAATATAATGATCCAAAATTATTCGACAAATTGCTTACATGCAAATTACAATTCAATTGTGCATACATACAAAACACATATATTTATATTTAGGAAAAATGTTATAAATTCCCATGAACTTTATTATTAGTGTCAATATGCCGCATGAATTATAAAATATACCTATTGTACTTTTTAAAATTTAACATGTGTGTCAAATTGCCTATTTAGTTAGTTGCCGTTAGTTTTTCCGCTATCTTTAATGTCAAAAATACCCTCTGAACTTTGCTTTTGTATCAAAATGCCCCATAATCTTTGCGTTTGTGTCAAAATGCCCCCGATCGTAATTATTTGAGTCAAATTACCCTTTGATATTTAATGTTTGTATTAAGTACTCTATGATTTTAATATTTGTGTATAATTGTCCCATCTACCTTATTTCATTTATCTAACATTATATAATTACCTAAATTAGCTTAAAAAATGTATTTTTTCTACTAAAAGAAAATGTATCTTTTTCTGACCCATTTTTTTTTTAATTTTGCTTATTTTAATTCAAATTTACATTAATTTTTATCTTCTTAAACAAAAATAACTACACAACTTATGTTCATTATTTTATTGTTCTAACTGTACAATTTTTAGTTTAATTATGATTGATACCAAAATATGCGAAGTAATCGTTTTTTAAGTTAAAAAATACAACTAAGAATGGATATCAAAGTAAATTTATAATACTTATTTTCATTATGAGTTTAAGCAAGCACATAAATGAAATTTGTTACAACTATGATTTCAAATTATGTAAGCCAAGTAAATAGCATATTTGAAATTCAAATTTTGCATTTGAATCCTACCAATTATGATTATACATAAGTAAACCCATAACTCAACTTGAATTAAAATAAGTAAAATAAAAAAAATATGTTAAAAAATATGCATATCACTTTATTATAATAAATATATATACACATAATATTATATAATTAAAATAATATAAATGAGATAGTTTGATACAAATATTAAAGATCAGAAGGTAATTTCACATAAATATTAAAAATTAAGAGGTATTTTAACATAATTGCAAAATTCAAAGGTATTTTAATATTAAAAATAATGAAAAAACTAACTATAATTAATTGGGAGAGTAACTTGATATATATGTTAAAATTTAAGAAATAATAGATGTATTTGATAATTAGGGGATATATCGATATCAACCGCAAAATTTAGGGAAATTTACGACAATTTTCCTTATATTGGTATGAACTAGAACATAAAAAATTTCCCGTACAAAATTGGGAAAGAAAGCGCGGTCTCTCGAGTTTTCCCCTCTCAACCAGATTTGCTAAGAAGCGAAAAACAGAACAACTTTCTCCATAGAAAGCAGACGCCCCACCAGAACAAGAAAAAAACCTACCTTCCCTTCTGATATTCGAAGTTTCCAATTTCCAACAACAACAACATCCACCAAACCCACATCACGTGTGCTGGTCCTAACATCAATTTCTCCGAGCTCCAATTAATGGGTTTTCATTTCTTTTTGTTTATCATTACATTTGAAAGAGTAAAGAGATAGGAACCAGAAGAAGAGTTCGAGAATCTGATTCTTTAACAGCTTGTTAGTTCAGAGTTTCTAGAGAGAGAGAGGAGAGAGAGGAGAGTGGAGGGTTTGGGAGAATGGGAGAAGACGTCGATAAGGGTGAGAACGAAACGGAAAAAGTGTTCCGGAGGACATCGGGGCCGTACAGGTGGCTGGCGAGTTTCCAGCGTGATCTGATGGCGGGTGCGGTGATGGGAGGGGTGGTGCACACGATCGTCGCGCCAATCGAGAGGGCGAAGCTGCTGCTTCAGACGCAGGAGAGTAACATGGCGATCGTCGGCGGCCGCGGCGGAAGGAGGAGGTTCAAGGGAATGCTCGATTGCATCGTCCGTACCGTCAGGGAAGAAGGCATTCTCTCTCTCTGGAGAGGCAATGGCACCAGCGTCCTCCGCTATTACCCTTCCGTCGCCCTCAATTTCTCCCTTAAGGTTTTTAATTTTTTCCCAACATTATCATTTTTTTTTTCTTTTTATAAAAATTATTCGATATAATTTTGTTTTCGAATAAAGATTGATTCTTGATTAAGGTTTTTTAATTGCTCGAGCTCGGTGTTGATATAATTTTGTTTCCGAATAAAGATTGATTCTTAAGGTCTTTTAATTGCTCGAGCTCGGTGTTGAATACAATTTGTGGTGTATTAGATTGTGTTTAGGACTCTCTTATCAGTTTTTACGCTAGGGAAACTATGAATTGAATGAGAAACGACAATGTTCTATATATATATATATATATATATATATATATATATTAATGGAATAAGGCAGTGGAAAAGCTAGTAACAATTTCATTTTTTATTTACTGGTTTTTTATTGGTAAGGACAGAAATGGCTGGTTTTTTATTGGTAAGGACAGAAATGGTCTTCAAAGCTCTTTGGCTTTGACATAAGAGTAAGGGAAAGAGCAAATTATTTATTAGGTTGACCTAGGGAGAATTTAAAATCTTGAATGATGTAATGTGAAGGCTTTAACTATTTGGAGCTGGTCTGTTAGTTTACTCTGATTTGCGGCCTATGTGAGGTAGTTGGATTGGCATTGGCATGGAACACACTTAACTTATGTCAGCATTTTGAAATTAACTTATACAATGTCTCTCATCATCATCTGACCTTGTTTTTCTTATGCTTTTCTTTAGATAAAACCTTGGATAGTTATTAGAATCTTTTGTTTTGATCAATACTTGAGCTGTTTCTCGCTTTCAAATCCAACTTTGGGGTGATCTTTCATTTCAGAGGTCCTTACATGTAGGTTAAACAGGATGTTTTTTTATCTTTAACGACCATAACTTCATCTTAGCGATAGTGACTGCGGTTGAATAGCCTTTCTATGCAAGAATTCTTTTTTTTTTTTTTTTTTTTTAATCTTTAAGAAACATCAAACAAGCTATTTCATTTAGTTTCTAGCTCAGACAATTACATTACATGAGCTATGATGTCGATCCCCTGCATCTGTTTGATTGAATATCTAATCTTATTTTTGTTCTAAATGTATTTATGAGAGTATGACCTCATTTATAGGGATATGAAATTTATGATGTACTCTGAATCCAGCTTAGCTGGTTCTTGTTTAAGTATTTTTTTTGTTTTAATTTATTTTTTCTTCCATCTATATGTACAAATGTAAAATGAAAGTAGAATTAAGCATTCAGAACAGGCAATAAATGGAGTACATAATGGGGGCTAAGAATGTCAATGCAGAAATATGTCCTTTTGACCATGTGCTATAACATACTTAAGAAAACTTGAAGGTAGATTTGAAGATCAGTGAAAATTGAATTGATAGTCTAATTTTCGAGGTAAGTTTCACTTTCTAAGTCTAAGGAAAATTTGACAAGTGCTATGACATCCTTTGAAAAAAATGAGGTAGAATCAAATATCAATGGAAATCGATTGATAGTCTTATTTGGGCGATAAGTTGCACTTTTTGAGTCCAAGGCAAGTTAGGGGGTTTTATTCTTGCCCTAATACAATCCTTGACCTTCTGTGTATCTAGAACCAAGTGAATTTATAGATATTTTGTGCTTGCAAGCATATCCTAGAGGTAATACCACACATGACTCCACCACGGGGTTTAGAGTTTGAATCCCCCATCCCCAAGTTCCCAAAAAAAAAAAAAAAATCTATAGATCTTTTCCAGCACGGAATTATTGGCAGGGATTCTTGGGAAGTTAGTTTTTTTTTTTTTTTTTCTCAGTTATTATTATTATTTTTTTTATTTTTATGGTGGTGATACGTTATCATGCTTTTGTTAGCCAAAAAAAACAAAGCAGCCATACAAAGGAACTTTTTTTAGAGTGAAATGACGATCTCTCTTCTCTACCTAGCGACTAGCGTCAAAGATTGAGTTATATAAATTCCTACAAGTGCATTGCCACCTCAAACAGCGTGATGATACTTACTTTTTGGGTTGACACAGCGTGTCCCTACTCCCTTGTCATTTGAAAGATTAATAATAATCATGTCCGTACAAGTGGATTCATCATTTTATTGAAGAATTTTAAATTAGTGGAGGTTGCAAGGGCTAAGGTTACAGTGGGGAAAAGTTGATAGAATATAACGAAGCGAGCTGCATCAACCCTTTTTATGGGTTTATATTTATCCTATAATATAATATGCAACTTGTTGTATCTTTACTTTTATGTGAGGCTGGGGTCAGAGGAGATAGTGTTGATGTTGTGAGACAGTTGCTAGTACTCAAGCATATTAGCATTCATGATTATTTTAATGGAATTGCAATTTGTCGGAGGTGGCTTTATCTGCTACATCTTTGAAGATGACAATATGTATGCATTGTAAGAAAAACCTTTATCCAAAGTCTTCACGAAAATGAGCAGACTTTTGAAAAACCTTTTTGACATCAGAATGGGGAGATGTTACTGTGTTACGATCAGGATTTGTCTCTTGTTTCGTTGTTTTTATTGACATTCTGTGGAGAAATCGGGGGAACCTACTTTGTTGTTTTTGCTGATTCCAAATGATTTGTTTTTCTTCCAACAGGATCTTTATCGAAACATGCTACGGAACGGAAACTCCCAAGATGGTGGTCATTTTGCGTCTGGTGCATCTGCCAACTTCATTGCTGGAGCTGCAGCCGGTTGCACCACATTAATTCTAATATACCCTCTTGACATAGCCCACACCCGTCTTGCAGCCGACATCGGAAGGACTGATGCCCGTCAGTTCCATGGAATCTACCACTTCCTCTCCACCGTACGCCAAAAAGAGGGCTTCCAAGGGATATACCGCGGGCTTCCAGCCTCCCTACATGGAATGATCATCCACCGGGGTCTCTACTTCGGGGGGTTTGACACCATGAAGGAGCTAATGTCCAAAGAATCCAAACCCGAAGTCCCACTTGTTAAGCGTTGGATTGTGGCTCAGGCAGTGACGACCTCTGCAGGGTTGTTGTCATATCCTTTGGACACTGTTCGACGGCGGATGATGATGCAGTCCGGGCTGGAGCGGCCGATGTACCGAAGCACCCTGGACTGCTGGAGGAAGATATATACGACAGAAGGGGTGGCGTCGTTTTACCGTGGCGCGGTTTCTAACATGTTTAGGAGTACAGGTGCTGCTGCCATATTGGTTTTGTATGATGAGGTCAAGAAGTTCGTGAACTGGGGAAGGTTGTAGCCGGGAATCTCGTTTTGGTAGCTTCTTTGTTTTCAACTTCTGAGGAAAAGATTAATAGAGAAAAAATAATAATAATAACAAAACACAAGTACACACGCGAATGATAATAGACAAATTACCCTTACAGCATCTAGGAGGATTTAACATTTTGTGAGAGAGAGAGAGAGAGAGAGAGAGAGAGATTCGTTTGGTTTAGGTGCAAAATGCCCTAGTGACATTCATTTTGCCACGTTGCATTTTTGGAACTCTGGCAATTCAGACCTTCATTGTTGTTATTATATTTCTGAAAAGAAATGAATAAAAAATAAATAAATAAAAGTATAGAGTCAATTTGGCAAATCTCAGATTAATTGGTTAGATATAAAATTTTTAAATTAGAATTTTTATTAAATTTTTTTTTTTATAAAAAGATAAAATTTTAAATTAAAACTGTAACACCAAAAGGAAGAAAACGGGGGGCATAAAGTGGGTTGTCCTTATTGACTTTACTTATATGCTGTTATGGTGCTCTCAGGTGGTGAGGAATGGAGGGTTTTTGAATGGGACATCTCGGACACAAGGCCAGCACACAGAGTAGTTTCATTTAATTGATTAATAGGAATGATTAGTTTAGTTTTTAGCCTCCTATCACATAAAAAGATTTTCTAATCAACATGGTTTTCGTAATAATAGAGTATTACTTTATTTTTCGTGGTCTATATTGATGAGAAAATAACCACGTTTTTAGAAGCCAAGTCAGAAATGAACTCCCCTTTCAGGTATTTCTATCTGATTTTTTTTTTTTTTTTTTTGCGTCGAGTACTTTTCAAGTATTTTGTTAGTTGCGAAAAGATCAACACTAAGCATGAGTGTAATTTGACTTGTTATCCCTTGGTTATGGGGTGGAAAAGGAATTAGGAAGAGAGAGGGGGGTGAAAATGAAAGAAGAAAGAAAAAAATGAAAAAATGAAAAAGAAGGGGGCTTAAAAAGTCCAAGATGTGGCCTGATTTGGCCCTATGCTGCGATGTTTCGCCAATCAAATGAGTTAAGCGTGAGGGTTCCACAGTGGGGAGATAATATGCGAACCTCATCAGTCACCAGTTGGGGATAAAACTTTTTATTTATTTATTTTATTTTATTTAAAAGAAACAGATGGGAAATAAAGAAAGTAAACTTGAAATGAAGTATTTTTAAAGAGGCTTTTGGAACTTTAGACTGAATTTCAACTTTCCAAGACTTAAGTGCTTCTAAAGCCCTACCATTAAGGAACTTTCAGTGGGGGGACTTGGGTTGTCCAACTCACATTTTTTTTCCTCCTTTAAAACCAATAAAATAAAAACTACTTTTTTTTTTTTTATTCTACTAAAATTTTTTAAGCACTTCCTACGTAATATTAAGCTATTGAATGTTGTGTCTTGATCTTTTTATTTTATTCAATTTTTATTTTTCCTCCTTTCTTTTTTTTTTTTTTTTTTCTTTTAAAAAAGAATCAGGAGGAGATTCTTCTTACGTTAGGCTGTAAAGATTCTATGTGGGGGGGTCCACTTTAGTGTGAAATCAGACCCATTGCATGTCTGCCACGTATGATTCTCGATAGAGGGGAAAAAATGAACTTGAAGGAAGGTGATACGCACTATTGGAAATGTGGTCCGTGGTTGTTAATGTTGTTGTTGTCATCAGTCATCACTTAAGCTGTCTTTTCCAAACCCAAAGGAAATTTAAAAACAATTTCTTTTTTTTTAATTTGAGAAAAAAATAATAATTGGGTCCCACTGATGTAAACAAGTGGGGCTGGTCCTCTCGCCCTCTGCGATCGGCCGCTCTCAAAAACCTTCTTTTTTCCATTCCTTAATTGGGAAAAAAGATCATTGTGGTCTTTGAAGAATGCTCTATTCGTTACCACACACTGACATAGTGACATATATGCATATTAAGAGAAGAATATTGTAACAATTATTGTCATATTACAATCCACAAAACTACTTACCTAGATTCAACAAAATCCTTGGCAAGCGCATCTTTCTCAACCTTTCATTCCTTTGATTTTTTTTTTTTTTTGCCCCCATAAGTGTTATTTTTTTTTTTTAATATAAATATAGAAATATGTATTTGAGATGTGGAACAACCGTACTTTGAAACTTATTTTGTGAGATGAACCGTACTTCAAGACTTGTCCAAAAATGCAAATATATATATATATACATATAAAAGGGTTTGGAAAGAACAGAGCAATTATTGGTGTTGGTCCACGAGCTTTATCATGTAGTGGAAAATGGGTAATTAATGAAAAGAGGATATGGTCATGAAAATAGGTGACGGTAAAAATGGGCTGTCGGGTGGTTGAAGGTGCAACCATGTTAAACCGTGACGCAACAAATATTGTCTTATGGGGTCATGACAAATTTTCTTGATTTGTCGTCACATTCCAGTTTTTAGGTGTAAACCCCCTGTCACTTTTTAATCACACAAATAAAATAAACTATTCAAAACAAAACAAAACAAACAAAATGAAATTTACAAAAAAAAAAAAAAAAAAAAAAAACCCAAAACTGCAATTCCAATAACACCACCAAGCCAAGCCAGGCCAAGTGATTACCATGTACAAATTAATAAATAACAGAGACTCCCTTGACTGCAATTCCAAGGATCAATAACGTGAAGTTGTTGCCAAATACAGTGGGATTTTCGCTCCTTTTTTTTTTTCAATTTTTATTTTTATTTTTTCCAATTCTCTTTTAGACTCAAGAGAGGGTTAGAGAGTAGAAAAAGAGCCGTGTTTGGCTTGAAAAGAGATTTTGCAATAATTGGAACAACATTAATGTCAGAATATCTAGCAGTCCCAATTCTTTCCAAAGCTTTGTCATCGTCACCAAAGAAGTTTCCAAGATTAATTAACCAACTTTTTAACCAAACCATGACACGCCGTATATATAGTCTATATACATACATATATAAACTCACTACGTTAACAAGTAATAGTATAAATCATTCACTATAAATTACTAGTTAGGAAACAGAAGAATCACAATCCAATTCTCCGGATTTGGTTGCTTCAATAATTGCAAAGTGGGACCCCTGTTATATATACTGAATTTTACAGACAAGCAAAGCATTCATATATGGACACATACATATGATCAAATTCAAGTACTTCAGATCAAGAAGTCCACATATTGGTCGGCCCTGACTTTGCCAATAATAATTGATCAACGCTAGACTCACACTACCAACTAGATTAGAATAAGCACATAGATCACACATACACGTGATGCTAATTAGGAGAGATAATTTCCATCTTAATTAAGTTTTCTGGTAATTTGACCATGATAATCAAACAAAGAGGCATTGGAAAATGGAAATCACTAATCAGAAACAAGCAAGAGGAGGGGAAAAAAAAAAAAAGCAGCAAAGGGAGATCAGGGTTATTTTTTTTCCTATTTTTTTTTTCAAATAACCCGAGTTTATAGCACAAAAATTACAACTATATAATTATATATATTTCCATGATACGAGAAATTAATTAAGCTAAGCGTAAACCGTACTGATTATGTAAATATCAGAGGGCACCAACTTCCGCCAGCTTGGGGATTAAGTGGCCGCTGAGGTGGAGGGCGACGAGGGCCTCCAAGCCGCCGACGCAGGAGCCGCCGATGAAGACGAAGGGAGGCGCGGCGGCGGCGCGGGGGTGGTCGGCGGCGCTGTCGTTGGTAACGGGGAGGAAGGGGATCTCGTGGTCGTCGAGCTCGATGACGGTGGGGTGGACGCCGATGGTGGCCAGGAGCTTCTTCATGACGTGGCACATGCAGCAGGAGTTGCGGCTAAAGATGATCACGGGGTGCTCCGATATCAGCCGTTGGATTCTCGCCTCCGCCGTCTCCTCGTCGTCGATCGACAGGGAGGCGCTTGTGGGCCCGCCCAGGTCCAGCTGCACGACGTCGTCCGAGCACCTCCGAAGCCCTTGCATCTCCTCGCCGATCAAGAGAAAAAGAGAGAGAGGGATTTTTTTTTTGGGAGGATTATTGCTTACTGGGAGTTGGGAGGAGGGGGGGGGAGGTGTTGATGTCAACGCGGGGCGTAGTGGTGTTTTTGTGTGTGTGTGTGTGTGTTTGTGAGAGAGGGGGGAGAGTTTTTATAAAAAGAAAAGAAAATGTGGTGGAAGAGAGAGAAAGAAGAGATAGAGAGAGAGAGTGGTGGTTGCTTACATCACAAACTACTGTTTTTACAATTTCACATATATACGTGCTTTGGAATCGTAGGATTGGGGAACCTGCCTTCCCTTACACCCCCACGCGCCCTTTATTTCTTTGTTAGAGCATGACTTTTTTCTTTCTTTTTTTTTTTTTTTAAATAAAAAAAATAGTATAGAGGTTAGAATGCATGGATAATCTCAGGAGATAGATATCCTCTTATATGATATATAAATCCCTCACAAAATAGGTTACTCATACACTCTGATCAATACAATGGTGATCACTCAAATCCAAGCATTCATCAAGGATAATAAACACCATACTAATCTAGCTAAGAGACATTGACACATAACTTTTTTCTTTGAGTGATAAGATTCATCCTGATGGGATCTGTCCCGATTATCTCACATCTCACAAATAATGAGTCATGTCTCATAAGATTGATCTTTGTATGAATACAGAATGAATCCCGCTTCATAAATACCGGGATTCATTTGGTGGGGATTCGTTCTAATTACCTCACAAATTATGAATCCTACCTAATAGGTCCATCTGTGTGTGAGTACGGATTGAATCTCATCTTTCTTTTTCTTTGATAATGCGAGTCGTTTTTTTTTTCCCTTAATCTTTTTCTTTTGTTTGGAGATTTTTTTTTTTTTGGTATAAAATAGACATGCACGGAGTGTTGTTATATATTCTCTCTTTAATTTTTTTAATCCCTAAAGTGAGAATTTTGCATTTGAGCATAAATCATGAGACAATGCTTCAATAACATATTTGCATATACGTATTAAAAAAGAAAAAAGCTTCAGTATTGCTCGGATGATGTACTGTCATGCATTAGGTATTTCATTACCTTATTATTCAAAACTACGGAAAAAAAAATGTCAAACTTATAAGATAGAAATTATACGTTTATCATATTGAGAGGTATTACCTAATGTTGTTTTAATAGTTTAATTAACTTTTTAAAATCTGATTTGTAACTGAAAATTTTTTATGTGGACCTTTTCAATTTAAACCATCAAAAAATTAATCTAATGATAAAAAAAAAATCTTTAAATAAAATAAAAATACAATTAACGAATAGGAATACAATTTCTACCGTTAATTTTTCGTTTCAAAAAATGATCAAGAATTATTTCTTTTTTTCTTTCAAAAACTAGTGTCTTCCATATGTATTTCTTTTCTAAACTCGCTGATACGACAATTAGTTTATGCCATATTTTTAAAAAACAGATGCTTTAACTTTCAGATGTCTCCCTCGTAATATGACAGATGGCAAAATCATTGACTTTGAAATTATATGGCAATATAGAGCTTCAAAGGTACAGGCCGGTACGAAAGTGATTCAACTGAGCCATTGGGGAAAATTAATCCAAATAATGAACATATTTTTAATTAATTGGTAAAAGAAAAAAAAATATAGTTTAAATATAAAACAACAATAAAAAGGCAAATGAATTATTGAAAGTGTGCATTGGTGAGAGGAGCAGAAGAAGAAAGCGCGTGGAGGGTCATCGCCATAGAAAACAATATATGTGTATATATATATACACAAATGTAAATATATAGATATATGTATATGTATATATATATATATATGTATAAGATGAGGTAGTTCGGATATCTGCCGGTGAACTGGCGAGGAGCGATCACATGGGGGGGGGTGGGGGAGTCCAAAGCCAAGGCAGTATATGAGGTGACGTCAGATTGACTTTGACGTGGAACGGTGAAGATTGAACCGTGACGTAACAAAAAAGCTAAAGGGGCCTAAGCCTCACCACCACCCCCCCTCTCAGTGCAGTAAAAAAGAGAAGCTCGGCTGACGTGGACTGGTGTGCCGGAGAGTGGGGAATGCCCGGGGCCCACCAAAATCCCCCCCAAACAATGACATAATCATCGGATCTGAATCCACACTTTCCTCGTCATCATGACGTTCCCTGACGGACACGTGGCGCTTTCTTTGGCCTTCCTTCAGGCATGGAACGGAGGTCGTGGTGGGCACGAGGTGAGAGAGGGAGAGGGGGTGGGGGAGGGTTATATGGAGGAGTGAGGTTCATCTGGAGCTATTGAATCTGCCAGTAGGGACCAATGGAAGTTGTCCACGTGGCTTGCAGTTTGCTGCGGTACTAATTTTGGAGAGGGAGGGGGGAGTGAGGGTGACATCTTGTGGGGTGTGGGCCCCACCCCATCAATGAAAAATATTTAAAAAAATCTTGGCAAAGTCCCCTTAAAGGTGCACCGTTCATGGTGGTAAATATGGTGTCTGCCATATGTATGTGAGATCAGAGATTGCATCACGGCCACCGAGGATGGCCCACACTTAAAATTCACCCAGCTTCTTTACTTGGAGGTCATTGGAATTTTGGGATAACAAATTAAAGACGAAATTTTAAACGTTGATCTGATAACGTGTCTCGAATAAAATATGAATAGAAAACGAGCTATAATACAGAAAATAATATAAAAAATTAAAATATATTCGGTTAAAAATAAGTAATTTAACAAAAAGTACTTCATTTTAAAATTAAAAAAATCTTATTTTATTTTAAATAATAAAATTATGAATTTTTAAAATTTGAGAATTTTTTTAAAATAAAATAAGAGAGAAAGTAAGATATAGATTTGATATTTCTGAAGTTAATTAGTTAAAACTTGGTATAGAGTTGTTGTTCCAAACTAGACTTACTTTGTTTTGTTTTATATATTTGAATGTTTTTAAATTAATATATCCAACAAGTAATAAAACAAAGAGCCCCTAATATAAAAATCATAAATAATGTCACATTAACGTCAAAAGTTAAAAAATAGGTAGGAAACCACAATTCCATGGGTTTTACTTGTACCCAAATTATTGTGAATAAAATATTTCAATGTCAATTATTAAATCGCCCACAGTGTATGTTGGCCTTTTTCTTTTCCTTTTGTGACGGGAGTTATAGTGAAATCTCGTGGACAATAATGAACAAAATGAGTCACATTCAATAAGATTGAGCTTTTGGAAAAGTTGATGGGTTGCATGAGATAACTTAAAAAAATCATATGAAATGTTAAAATGATAACTTTTAGCAATTAGTAAAATAATTGTCAGTTTTTTAATTTCAAAAATATAATTATTTAATTTTTCTAAGAATAATTGGCCTAAATAGTCTTAAAACTTTTTAAGAGGTAATACTTTGGTCCCTCTTTTTTTTATTTTATCATGCTGACCCTAAACTCTTTAAAATGATGACGATTTAGTCCTTTCATCCACCTACATTAAATTTCTAATGGAATGAGTCATGTGAACTATCAGATGAGCTAAATTAACCTTAAAAAGATAAAAATATCGTTATTCATATCAATAACATTACAAGATAAAAAATAAGAGAGAGAGACAGAGAGAGAGAGCTGAACTCAAACCCAACTCCCCCTTGATCTGATGCATGCCTTCACATCCCCGAGCTTGCACTGGTGCCCCCCCAACCACCCCGTCGCTTCACCGTCGACCTAGGCCCTTTTTCCCTGGACGACGAGCCCCCCACGTAACCTAGGTGCCACATATGGTCCCCCTACCCCACCTTCGGATAATGGTCCCCTGCTAGATCTGGGACCTTTCGCCCGACGACGATCTCCTCATGACCCCCACCACTCGACCCAGGCGCCAGATTTGGGTCGCGCCTCCCCTTCCTCTTTCTCCCTCTCCCATTCACTGTCGTCGTCCCCCTAACTCCTTCTCTCTTGCCTCCCCTTCCCCCCTCTCCCTTTCACTTCGTTGTTGGCCCCCTCTTCTCCCTCGTCTCCCTTTCCTCCTTCTCTTTCTCCCTTTTGCCACCGCACCCCTTACTGAAGTTCACAAATTTGGGTCCCCCTTCCCTTGCGTCTTCGCCGCCATACACCCCCCGGGGAATTCATCGATTTGGTTTTGAGAAATGAAGAGAGGCAGAGAGAAAAGAGAAAATGAATTTTGTTTTTTTATTTTTATAATTTTGTTAAATTAATTATTATTAAATTACTAAAATACTTTTGTAAATTAGATCACATGAATTGCATATGGCTCATTCTGATAGAAATTTAATAAATGTTGACGGAAATGACTAAATTATCACTTTTTAAGAGAGTTTATGATCAATATGGCAAAAAAAAAAAAAAAAAAAAAAACTAAAGTGTTCATTTTTAAAGAGTTCAAGGATTATTTAGATTAATTACTAATTTACTAATCAAACAATTTCAAATTTTACAAATCTCGAGTTTGGTGTCTGCCAATGATGCAAGAGATTGAGTTGCCAAAACTCCAATGGAATATCTTATGCGTTATGACTTATTTATTTCACTCATGACCGAATGTTCATTTTTTTTTTCTCAATTCAACTTATTTTGTCTTTTTTCCTTTTTTTTTTTTTTTTTTGGGTTTAGGTTAGGTTATTTTATCTTGTTTTGACGTGTGTACACACACACACACACACAATAGACACGTAACTGACTTTCTAGCTAAGCTAAAGATTTCCTAAACATCTGCGGTACATATTATAATAATTCTACAGATGTTCATGTAGCCCTGTATGAGTGCGATGTGGTTGATGTTGACCTGTGCGATTGGAATTGGATGGTTCTAAATTCTAAACATAGGGGTTACCCCAACCTATAAATTCTTACCGCTTTTACCTTTTTACAACTCTGTGTTAAAGTGTGATAACTGACAAGTATGAGCTTCTTCTTCTTCCTTTTTTTTTTTTTTTTTCTCTCTCTCTCTCCTTGTTTTGAGAATGTTAATATCGTTAATCCAACCGAGAATGATCCAGAGAATGACCATTCGCGACTATAGAAGCGTACAAGGTCACAGAGAAAAATTGTAAAAACATAACATGTATGTGATCAATAATATATTAGAGCAATGTTATTCCATATGATTCGATTGAACGGCATTCTCTCATAAAGTATGAGTTCATTTTTAAGTGGGACCGACAGTCTCATAGTCTGACTCAACTCGAGGATGAGTATCTTTTTCCTTTTTTTTTTTTTAAATGAAATTTTGCGCACGTTTTATTAATTTTATAACAAAAAAAAAAAATCTCTTTGTATTCTAACCTGATATATAAGATCCTAAACTCTTTTTTCTATATGCATTAAGCTAGTCCGAGAGAGAAGCAAGTTTTAATACTTGACTTGCTGGTGTGGTTACATGACATGATAAAATTGGTCTGTATACATGTTTTTTATATATGGGACATCGGTAGAAATAGGATTTTGTATATGAATAAAGCCCAAAAGGAAGGACTTTAAGTGGGACTAACTCAGTAAATGTGTGAGAGAATGAGTTTGAGTATAAGGGTCGTCAGATTTAAAATTTGATAAAATATATATATATATATATTTTAGATTAAGGAGGGTCATAAATCTCGTACTGTTATTAAAAATAAAAAAAAGAATAATGAAAGAAAAACTAGTGGTCATGACATGTGTGCGGATGTGGCGCTGGTCACCATGCACAAAGAAAAGGTCAATAATGAAGAATCAAATCATTTTACATTGTCGTCATGCTGAACATCAACCATTCAGAGAGGCTTCTTTTATTGTCAATGGACGAAATCTTAGATCCCATTGCCAGACCTTCTCTTTAAAATTGTCTCCCTCATTGTCTTTAAAGAAGAAAAACGAATGAGAAAAAAGAAGTAAGAAAAAAAAAATGTTAAAAAGGAGGTTTTCAAAATGAATGGTATCGCGGAACCGGCAGAATCTGTGTGCCACGGCAGACGACTAAAGGAGTGCGTCATCTTGATTACGGTTTTTTCTTTTATAAAAAACATGGCAAAGATAACTTGGGTCTTTTCCGTGTGCCAGGCCAAGAGTTTTTATTAGACAATAAATAATAATTTTATTTCTTTATATATTTTCTTTTTTTTGCCTTTGGTGTTAAAGATGTTTTATAAAAATCCGTCTCTTGATATATAGATTATTTTACATATATATCGGTAGAGACTCTTTAAATGTTTAGTTGATAGCTATTGATGAGAATCATCGTCATTCCACATGTGATCTCAGTGAACCAGTTGGAAGATATAAAATACCACTAGTCTCTTTTCTTACTATTGCTAAGATAAAGATTAAAAAACAAAGAAGATCAATCTCACCAATTTCTCCAAAACTTCAGGATTATTCCTAACTTATTCTTAAACTTTCGAAACTCTCATTCAATCCCTTAAGTTTTGAATTAATCTCACGTGACTCTTTCTAGTAAAATTTTTATCAAACAAACAAAGAAAATATACATGACAGCATTTAATCCTCATTTTGTTTTATGAAAAATTTAACACAACCAAAATGCCTTCTATTATTTCGTTTATGGAACGCTTTCTTTCTCTCTCTTTCTATAAGCTTCATAAATGGAACCCACTTTATAATTCAAATTATAACACATTCAGATAAATGCATAGACAACATATAATACAAGCCTGATAATATGAATAAAAATTTTGGGATGTATATCTCACAGCAATTACTCGACCTCTACCCTGGTGGTTTTACCCAAGTTTCCTTATTTATTTTTTAGGAAACCAAAGTGACTACTAATCGATTTTCACGTCATAATTTTTTAGTTTCAGTTTTCTAGTGTCACGTGTATTAGGGTTATTAATTATTGTAGTTCGCTGGTAATTCCAAATTAATATTTATGTGTAGTAGTATTATAGTAGTTTTTCGTTTTCGAAAACATGAATGATTAAAATAGGCAGTAAAGTAGTTAGTTGAATTCTGGGAGATAGTGATTTTTTTTTTTTCGATGGATGTTATTGTTACCGAAGATCTAAGGGGATAGGGAGGATATGCTTTGTTAATGGTCCAGTCGTTCAAACGAAAAAGAGAGAATCATGTTCAATAAATGGTAATGATATGATTGGGATGGAAAAAAAAAAAAAAACCTCGATTATGGAGTTTTAACAATAATTAAAAAAAAAAAAAAGAGAGTAGTATCAATTTATCGTTTTCCTTTAAGTTTTCATATTTTTTAATTTATCATAATATTTTTTCCTTATTTGATAGATTACAACCTTGTCTTCTATAATACTAATTGCGTAGCACGTGCAAAATAGACAATCAAAGCAAGCCAAAAGAAACCACGTGACATTCATGACTCATCATATGACGGGTGATGTGGTTGTCATGTGACGATGACAGAATTGTCACATGGGTAGCTTGAAAGCAATGACTAAAAACACTATTCACAAGAGTTATTGAGCAACGTATTAATCAGAAAAAAGTCACACAAAAAAAGGGAGACATTATCACAAAAAGACAAAATAAGTTAACCAAATTTTTTAACAGTGTTTTTAGAGGAATTCTTCTTTTTAATATAATTATAGATAGATTTTATGTATTCGTGTCAACAGTAACATAACATAGTTTAATGATGATCTTATACGTAATAATATTAAAAATTATAGAACTGGAATCCTCTCATCTATAAATAATAATAATAATAATAAAAAACATTGCTCACGTTACTGATGTATATATTTTAACATAAGGGATTCTCTTCTAGCAACAACTTTTTCTGTAATTAAATTTTGTGATATTGTTCTAAATGTTCCCCTTGTTTTCCTTTCAATATGAAATACCCTTCCTCTATTTTCTCATTTAATAGTCAAAAAAGTTTATTTTTATCAAACCAAAGAAGAAAAAAACCTGGTTGGAAGGAAGGTCCGTGCATGATTTATAAAATGTTGGTTTCTATAACATATCATGTGTTTGCTAAATGCCCTATCAATTGGTGATTATTGTGGTACCATTAAAAACCACATATCTTTATTGAAATAATGAAGGTAGCACCTTCAAAAGTAATATGCCACGACATATTCCAACAACACCAATAAAACACTGTACAAAGGTTCTTCTTTTTATTATATTCTTTGTTTTTTATGAGATACAAAAGATTCTTAAAAATTTTCAAATGATGTAAACCATTACTTAGCCATTTTTCATTATGCAATTAAACTTTTTCTAATCTAGAGCACACTATTAATGTAATGTAAATTTACTATTAAGAAAAAATATCTTACTATGTAAATGATACCAAAGCTTAAAGTGACGAACCCATAATTATTATAAAAAGGAACTATATGTAAATTTTTATAAAACCATATAGGTTAAAAAGAAAAAAGTTTGAGTGGAGATGTGGAGGGGTTATGTGTAAATTTAAACAACAATATATAGACTTAAAAAATGAAAATAAGAATAAAAAGATAAAGTTGAGGGGAACTTAAGCCCTTAAATCTTTATTAGTTTCGTTCATGAGTGCTCATATTTATATTTATAAGAACAATATTGAAAGCTATCGGTGTTAATTATCGCTTATTAATAAAAAACAAATAAATCCTAGAATATAAGACCTAATACATAAGATCATATTAATGATGGTACCAAACAACTGTAGTGCCCCGAAAAAGTTTCTCACACACGCATGCAGACTAATTTTCTCCATAAACAAAAACAATGAATATATATATGTAGGAAATTACTTAGTGCATGTGGAGTTGTGGACACCCCAGATGCAGGATTATAACGCCACTGGTTTGTGCATCGCGTGGGAAAAATTATACACATACATACAAGTATATATATATATATGTATTACCTATATATAATACATATATATATATATATTCTTTCCCTGATGCTTTCCTTGCGTACACGATTTTCGTTAAAATAGATTTTATTAACAACAACAATCCCCGAACCCACGTAACGTAAGCAAAGCACATGCCCGTACCCTTCCAGAAATCCAGCGAGGCAGCCAGGCCAACCACAGCGAAAAATCTCAACACGTAATTAAGTCAAGACCCGGAGCCGACCCGTATTTTGGCGACGGATCCCAGGAGTGGAGTGCGCAATGCGCACTAATCATGGGGCCCACCACCTGGCGCACGTTAGCAAGCTTACGGCAACAACCATAACATCTGCGCCTCTCTCCCTCTTCGAAGCTGTCGGCGCCGCTGGTAGTACATATACATAATACATGCCAGCATTATTACCGATTTATTTTTTATTTTAATATATTTATAAATTATTAAACAAAAGAAGTCCGTTGACCCGGGGATGAGTGACACATGGGTGACGCAATCTGACACAACAGTCACATGTCACAGGGTGGGAGCACAGTGACGTCATGATCTGAATCTTTGTCGGCTGGATGATGATGATGATTTTTTACATAAGTTGTGGTACGTAAGTTCTAAGCCTCCTTCCGATCCACAGTCCTCCATGATCTGGATCTTCTTGCCCAGATTCAGGCGTGTATAAATGTAAATACATTACGACAGACGTCATTCTCGTCATGAGGGAGCTGTGGGGGTAAGTCCACGCTGGCGAATCGGACGGCGGTAATGGATTTTTTTCCTGTGTGGCGTGGCGTGATGATGTGATTAGATCAGATCGTGCGTGACAGTCCGGGGGTGGGGCCCTGTGGAAATGATACTGATGATTAATTCCAATCAAGTTTTCTTGTGTTTGGTCATTTCCTGAGTGGGGCCAGATTCTTTTACATGAGAAAATGGAACAGTCCAGTTGAGGTAGAGACACCCAGATGTTACCACATTTTGTTGTACCGTTGCTTCTTCACCAAAACTGCTTGGAGTTAATGTCTATGGTTGCAGATTTTTTATTTTACTTTTGACTTTTTTTTTTTTTTTTTTTAAGAGTTATCTCGTCTCAAGATAAAATTTATTTTTTTAACTTAATTTTTATCTTTTATTAAAATTTTTTTATCTTTTCTGAAAAATTAATAAAAATTTTCAACTCAAATTTAAAATTTTTAATTCAAACTCATTCATCAAATTAACTCTTATTGTCTTTTAAATATTATTATAATATATCATCTGAATTAAAAAATTTATTCATATAAAACAATTAAGAAATTAAAATTTTTTAAATAAATTAATAAGCTGTTAAAATACTATTAAAGAAATATCTATTAAGACATAAAAATAAAAAGCGGATCTAGACTTAACTACTTAGATCCATTTAGTGAATGAGTTTGAATTGGAAATTTTAAGTTTTAATAGTAATTTTTGTTGACTTTTTCATAAAAGACATAAAAAATTTTCAGAAAAAAATAAAAACTGATATGAAAATTTTGAGTTTGAACTCAAATCCCAAACACCCAAGCCCTTTCTTTCTCAATTTCTTAAAAAAAAAAAAAAACACCAATAAAAGAAAATTACTTATATGGACAAAAGTTAACATTTTTCATTCAGAAAATATTATTTATTTTTTGTGACGATAGAAAATGATTATGGTTAGTTATTGATTAACCGGACGGGTTTAATCAAAATGATCACGGATATAATTTTATTAAAAAAAATACGACTATTTTTTTACAGTATATACTATATCCTGTATTATATGCCGACTACACACGTGCTCATAGCAGTAGGAAAAAGGGAGGGTCAGCTAGTATGGCAAGAATCATTTCAGGAATTTCCCAATACTAGTCTGGAGCGAGTATGAATCGGGTAATCTCAAGTTGTTGAAAAATCCTTGATTAAAAGCTTGGCCATTTTTTTCACTATAAATTATTGGAATCTCCTAATAATTTACCAATATTTTTAACATTTCAAAATGAAAAAAAAAATAAATAATAAAAAGAACAAAATAATAAAAGAGAAAAAAAGAAAAAAGTATCCGAAAGTATGCCGGGAAATTATTTGATACAATAGGGAAGCAAGATGAGGTCACCAAAAACCATGTGGGGGTTTAAAAAGAAAAGCCAATTGGTGGTGATGAAATGACAATCTCTGTTCCTCCATGTCTTTCTCTATTATGCTTTGAAGCTTAATTATGAAATGGCTTTGTTTTTGTTTTAAACCATTCAAATCTTTATTAAAATTTTATGCTTCAAATAGTTATTTAATGATGATATAGATCACTATAAGCGGCATATAATTCACCGATGTCTTTTACACGTCGCTCTTATGCTTAGAATATACATCATAAGCACTTTTTTTTTTGTTTTTGGTAAAAGAAACAATTAGAGAGAGACGTAAATTTGGACAAAAGTAATAAAGTAGTTTTGGAATATGTCAGAAAACTTCGTGAATAAGGCATGATTCTGTCTTGTTTTTTTACGTTTGGTAATTGCAAGAACTCTACCGAGTAGCATGACTAATTGGGCTACTCACCTCAAGGGGTAGAAAATTGGGCCCCGGAAGAAATCTGTAATCAAAGAGGCCGATTAACTCAAGAAAGCCCATTTGTATTTAATAGTTTTTTCTTTAATTCATGAAATAAAGGTGAGGGAATTCGAATTCTACATTGTTTATTATTTCAAGTTAATTTACATGTGAAGTTATCATTAGATAATATTTGCAACCATAATAAATATCATTTTTACAAACAAAAAATGTAAATTTACTATCATCTATTCTAAAATATTTTTAAAGTCTTCTGTTTATTTCAATTATTTATGATAAATTTGCAATTTGTTTCTTTTTCTCCAAAATTTTAGCTAAAAAGTATCAAAAGGCAAAAATAAAAAAAAAAAGGAAAAATGGATTTCCACTTAACTATTAAGCAAAGGATTAACATGTTAGCTAATAACTAATCAATATCAAATTCTAGACAAAAATAAGAAAAATCAGATCAAAGTTGATAATATAGTAAAAGACAACAAATATTAAATCTCAACCATCCATCTTGCCTTGCCTAATTGGATTGGCTTCCAGATCTGGGTCAACCCAATTCTAGCTAGTGGATTGGATTCGCTTAGTAAATCACTACAATTTTTGGGGGAAGGAGAACTTTCCTCTGCTGCTCAAGCTCAAACAGCACTGGATCCATCGTCAAGCGGCCCAAACTTGAGAAGCGTCGAGAACTTTCTAGAACATTGAAGTGACTTGCAGAAACCAAAGGCGGGACAAGTGGCCGAATTCCGAAACTTCTCACAGACTTGACGAGAGATGGAAAAAGCCACAGAAATCTTTAAACTTCTCACCACTTGCTCTCTCTCTAGAACTTTCCTCTTCATCGCCTTAAATCCTCCTCACCCTCCCCCTAAAAAATATCTCCTAAAATTGTCTCAAAAAACGAAAGAACAACAAAGATACAAATTCTTTAACCTAAACGAACTGAACGAAAGCTCTGTTTTCCTCTGCAACACTGAGAAAGCTCTGTTTCGCCAAGACCGCTGCAATGGAGAAATTGACGGTGACGGTTAAGGAAGAAGAAGAGACGTGCGTGACCGTGGGCGGGTCGGTGTCGGCGTCGTCGTCGTCGTCGAACATGTCGCCGCGGCCGATGGAGGGATTGCACGACGTGGGTCCGCCGCCGTTTCTAACGAAGACGTTCGAGATGGTGGAAGACCCGGCGACGGACAAGATCGTGTCGTGGAGCGGAGCACGTAACAGCTTCATCGTCTGGGACTCTCACAAGTTCTCCACCCTTCTCCTCCCTCGCTACTTCAAGCACAGCAACTTCTCCAGCTTCATCCGTCAGCTCAACACCTACGTAAGTAATTCTCTCCACAATCCCTCCATTTTCTTGCACTTCATAATTCTTTGGAATTTCATTTCAGTTGTTTTTGTCAATTACCCGGATAATAATAGAATTGTGTGTCCACCACCTGTTTGTTTGGTCGCGTGTTTGAATCCATATAATTACAATTTCATATCTTGTCGCGTGTTTAGATTCTGGGATGGATTGGTAATCTATAACTAAAGGGCGAAGATTTTGATAAAATTTAACGTTAGATACAGATTTTGACACTTTTTAAGTGTATCAAAGTATGGATGTTACAAATGTAATTTTGGGAGGAAAGAAGGATAACATTTTTCGGCTGAAAAATTAGGATTTGTCTGTTTTGTTGAACAAGTTTTGATTAGTTGCTAACATGGTTTATGGATTGCAGGGTTTCAGAAAGGTTGATCCCGACCGATGGGAATTTGCGAACGAAGGGTTTCTAGGAGGGCAAAGGCATCTACTCAAGACCATCAAGAGAAGAAGAAACGTCTCAAACAGCTTACAACAGAGCCAAGAAGCTTGCGTCGAGGTGGGTGACTTCGGCCTCGAATGCGAGCTCGAAAGGCTCAAAAGAGACAGGAGTGTGTTAATGGCGGAAATTGTGAGATTGAGACAACAACAACAGGATTCTAGGGAGAAAGCCATGGCAATGGAGAGTCGATTGCTATCCACGGAAAGGAAACAGCAGCACATGATGAACTTCCTTGCCAAAGCACTCAACAACCCCACTTTGGTCAACCAATTCGTTCATAGAAACATCGAGAGGAAGCAATTAGGCAAGGTGCAAATTGGACGGAAGCGGAGGCTCACCGCAAGTCCGAGCCTGGAGAATCTGCAAGGAGAACAGGCTGAGGTCACCTTGGAATCGGATATAGAGACATTGTTTTCCGCTGCCATGGACAACGAATCGAGCAGTAATATCAACGACCATATAGCAACTTCTGTAGCCACCACAAGTGGTGGTTGTGGCAACTTCGACACGGTCAATGAATCAATATGGGAGGAGTTGCTGAGTGATAATCTGATTGGTGAGGAAGAAGTTGTGTTGGGCGATGAATCGGAGGTTGATGTTGATGTTGAGGACTTGGTCGCGAAACCGGATGATTGGGGTGATGATTTGAAAGACCTTGTTGATCAAATGGGATACCTCAGGTCCAACCCTGACTCGGAAAACTAATGTCACAAGTGGTTGTGATATAAATTTTTTTATTAGTTGGTCTCTGCAAGCAACTGATCTTTTCCCATTCCAATAATTGGTATGACTTGTTGTGTTGCCATGTTTGTTGTTGCAAGCAATCTAAGAATTGTAGACTGTAACGGTTAATTTTTTATTTTATATTGTTTATTATTATTATTTTTTTTTCTGTGCAGCCAGGGAATGGGAGGAAGTTGCAAATGGACCGACATAGTGATGCTCTTTTGTTGTATCCTTTAGCGATGACTTTAGTTTCTCCTAGTATTTCCTCTATTTTTTTCATTATGCAAATTGGTTGTCATTCAATTGTTTATTTTTCTGGTGTTTTTGTTGCAGGCGAGCTCGCCGCAGGACATCTTGAGCAGGGACTAGGGTCTGTTTGCTTATTTGATCTGTTGCCAAGTGATATAGATACGTGTATATGTGTATTTATATAGCCTTCAGATTAGAAGTACATATGGTAGTGTGGCTATGAACCTATAATGATGCTAGTACATATCATGTAAAGGACGTGTAATGTTACAAAATCCTTCAGATTAGAAACTCTAGGTATGTATTATGCTGGTCGATATGCAAAGGTTGTATACTGATTTACTTGGTAGTTCAGGGGTTTTTTTTTGGAAGTTTTGTTTACTCTTTGGCTGAGAGCCTGGGAAGCTAAAAATATGAAGGGAATACAGGGTTAAAAACTGATAATCCTGTATTATAATTTTGTTGAATCTTCGTCCTCAGTTTTCTCTCTAAAGACAAATATGTTGTGGTTGGATCTTGGAGCTTAAGATTGAGATGGCTGAGACAGATTGTCAGATTCTATGATAACGATCTGGAGTTTTGCATTGTTTTCCATTTTGCTTCTGCTTTCTCCGTTTATGCTTTCTTTGTTTTGTTTTTCACCGAATCCGTAGATACATTGCAGGGAAAAAACGTTGATAGGAAATTAGTTATTGGTTAAACATATTTGAATGCAAGAGCTCCCTGTTCCCTGTGGTTCTCATTTGCTTTATTATTGTTATTTATTATTTTTTTTAAAATTTGGTGGTAATTAAAATGACGTCGTTTTCTTATTAAATTGACGTTGTTTATCAGAAAGTTTCTGTCGTTTAATCGCAAAACACAATTTATGTTGTCGTCAGCTTTTTGTCGTTGACAGAAATTAAAATTTTTGTTGTCGTTGCAATGAAAAACGACGCATATCTAGGTGCGTGAAAGTTTAATGTCGCTTAATTCGAAAAATGACAACATTATTAAATCAATAAATAAAATCGACTAAAAGCTACAGTTAGTTGCTCGATAACGTTATCAAAATGGGAAAATCATAAAAAGGACAGTAATCTCGAAATCACATTACTCGAGCATCGACCATAAGGAATGCGTAAATTTAAAAGAAAAGAAAGAAAAGAACAGGAGGAGGTAAGAAACTCAAAACAAAACCACCATACATAAAACGATGACAAATATAAAACGGCGAGTGAAAGGTGACAACTACGAGAAGAAGATACGATGTAAACGACAACCATACAGAAAGACATGAACATAATAAACGACTCTATTCGGAAACAGGGCAGCACCTTACAGAATGACACAAATCATTAAAGCAACCATTGAATTTTAAACGACAATAATGCAAAAACGACATCAACGGAAGACAACGATTCGTGAGCGAAAGAGAAAGCGTCTATAAGATGACAATCATGGAAAAACGACAACATAGAATCAACAATAACCTGTAACCAAATCACATGAATTGGGAAATTGAAACTCCTAATGAAACGACAAAAATCATTAAAAACGATGACACCAATTCAGAAAACGACAAGAGTCTGGAAACGTATAGCGTAGAGGAAATGTTAGTAAACAACGGTATAGTTTTATATTATTTTATTGCTTGTTTCCTAGGTTGTTTATTATTATTATTAGGTTTCTTTCTTTTCAACGGTCAAGAGTAGGTTAATTTTTTAATATTTTCTATTATATTTTCTAATTAATATATATAAACCTCTTTTGATATATTATTTTGATTTATTGATTGGAATAAAAAACTTTAGTTTTCTCTTACTCCCAAATTAGTTTTTTGGTTTTTTATATGGTGTCAAAGCCGAGGTCTGTACAACTACTGATGTCCGTACACCTGCCACCATCCGTACGTCTCCACTGCAATCGTCCATATACTTTTTTCGGATCATCTATACAATCGCTCGCTTCTACATGTCTCGAATGTTTCTTAGTTTGATTTTGCATCGCAGTATTGTTCTCTCTTATTTAGTAATTATTGGTTTGTTTTATTTACTTTCTCATTATGACTGGACGTAACAATACCACAAATTACGTCTACCTTCTCTCGTATAGGTTTGTCATCTTCTAATCTTTCAGGTAAATCTTCTTCCCTGTGGGCTAGAACAACTACAAGAAGACAGTACAATGGAAAAACAGCAACATAGAAACGATAAAAACATATAAGAACGACATGAAAAGGAAAGCTAAAATGCTAAAACGACACAACAGATTAGAACTAACAATATCTTAAGACGACATCAAGACAGCATTATAACGACAAAAATGGAAAAATCAACATAGCAGAAGCGACACCTAGCTAATACCTCTAACTACTGGGGATATAAATTTTGTAAGTTTATGATAATGAAAAAAAATTAAGGCTCCGTTTGGTTCACCAATTTGAGTTAAAAATTTTAAATTTCAATAGTAATTTTTGTTGACTTTTTAGAAAGGACAAAAAACTTTTTCAGAAAAAGACAAAAACTGAAATAAAAATTTTAAGTTCAAGTTGACGAATCAAACGAACACTAAAATTTAAAAACGACAGCAACGTTAATATAAAACATACAACTATAATTACTATCACAATATTGTAACATCATTCTAGATGGTCAACGCCTTTAAGACAATAGATAAAATTATAATATTATAAAAAGAATAAGACAGCTTTTAAAATGAGATCATTAAAATAGACGGTTGATGTAGAGTCGGTCCAATATACAAACAATTTGGATTAAAAACGTCAGTACCACAATTAAAAACATTAATTATTACATATGTATTATCTAAATATACGTTGTTATTATTCTATTGGCAATCCTTTTACAAGTATTTGATTTTATATACAGAGAAATAGAACAGAATCTTTTTAGATATTGAGGAACAGCCGAACGGGTTAGACCAAGAGAGCCAGACAAAAAGAGTTAAAATTGGAGAAACAAGAATTAATTAAGTTAATATTCCTCAGCATCATGCGTAAGAATTTATAAATTTTTTGGCGCTGACATGAGGAGAGATTTTATTATTGTTGTTATTATTCATTCTGGGAATCAATAAGATTAATCACGCATGAAGACAAACACCCGAAAAAGAGCATCCTAGAGAACCAACATGACAGTCCAAAGAAGAAGAGATTCTCATCTAAAATACCACGAAAACATGTTTTGTTTTTGTGCGGGTCCTTGCCACTAAAAAACCAGAATATATCACCTACCGAAGAAACACCAAATTGGAGGAAACTTTAGAGATCACGCTTGAGGTGACAATTTGAAAAAGAAGGTGTCCTGGTCCATATCCTAGGCTTATCCACACGTCCAAGAAAGTCCATTTCAATTATAGATAATAGTAGAGATACAAACTCTAATATCAATTCTTTAATATCAGCCTCCACGTGTCTAAGAAAGTCCATTTCAATTATATATAATACTAGAGACATAAACTCTATAATATCAATTCTTTAATATCAGTCTCCACGTGTCCAAGAAAGTCCATTTCAATTATAGATAATACGAAAGATACAAACTCTAATATCAATTTTTAAATATCAGCCTACGTGACAGTAATAGTGAATTACTATTTTTTATAAGAATATTAGGTTAGGTGACCTGTTTTGGTCACCCAATCTAATAGATGGCCGAACTTTTTTTTGTCAATCAGTAATTGATTGGAAAATTGATAATTTATGTTATGGTTAATCAATCAATGATTGACTACTATAAATCACTTATTTACTAAATTAACAATATTATATAATCAATCCTTGACTGACAATTCAAGAAAATTGATTGATTATTTTTAAAAAAAGAAAAATGACATTTTAATTAATTTTTAAAAATTTCGACCATTTATTAAAAAAAAAATGTTATTTACCTCTAAATTCATTGTTTATATTGATGCGTTAATTATTTAAAGAAATTATTAATTAAAAAAATAACAACTCATTTACACGTAAGTTGATATTAAAAAATTGATATGTGTAGCAATACTATTTTTAAGCTATATATACATGTCTTGTCGAATTCAACTAATATCAACTTGAGAGATAAGAGTTGGACGGGTTTCTCTCTCAACGAGACTTCTGTCACAAACATCTTCCATTTCTAATCTTTATGTTTGTGCGGACGACGAGCAAATAAAGATTGGTACATAATCTATGTGTGATTTTATGTGATTCCGTGTAAGAAAAGAAAAAGGGCCGGTTCATGGACTTAAACCTAACTCCAATTTTGGATCACTATGTGAGTTCATTAGTGCGCATATCACCAACATGTTTGACCACATGACCTTCTCTTCCCGTGCCTTCTCTGCCGCTGCTTTTTCTTTCTTTCTTTTTTTTTTTTTTTTGCTTTTAATTTGGGGGCTCAGTCTTGTGTCACATTATGATTGCTCCTGAGCCTGACGATTCCTATTCATCATGAACAAAAAAAAAAAAAAAAAACACACACACACACACAAATGAGAGGAAACTATTTGCCAAGTGCGTCACCAAGTGGGACTTACTGTTTCTGCTATATAAACATATATATTTATAAAAATATATATACAAATGTGTCATGTCGGAGTCGGGGTGGACAAATATAAAAATACACCGGACAATATAAAAACCGACGTGGGTGGTTCGGCCAAGGTTTTTCAGAAAATAAAATGATTGAAATACCCGACAAAGACCATAAGCGTCCAAACCAAAGCCTTATGATTTGCAAAAAACCATATAAAACTCCCAAACCCCTCCGGCTGATCACGATCAACAACACTAGATTCCTCTCTCTCTCTCCGCTCTCTTTCTCTCTCTAGAAAAAAAAATGGCAGAAGCAGCCGTAGTAGCTGCAGAGACGGGAATGGACGGGTTGTCTACGGTGTTCACAGTGCTGGCCTTGGTGGCTGGGGCTTTGGCATATTTATATGCGCCGTACTGGGCGGTCAGAAGAGTACCAGGACCACCAGCTCTTCCCTTGGTCGGCCACCTTCCTCTTATGGCTAAATATGGTCCTAATGTCTTCTCTGTTCTCGCCAAACAATATGGCCCTATTTTCAGGTTAGTCTCGTTAAATACTACATGTCCATCTAATTCTCGTCTCCTTATATATTTCGAACTCGTCACCCGATAATAGATTCAGGTGTGAAATTACCGCTAAATTATAATTACTTTTGTGTTTGCTTCTCGATTTGTTTATCGTCTTTTCTTTTTCCAAACAAAATTTTCTTCTTTTAACCGAGGGACGTTTGACTGAGAACTCGTTTATATTACCGTTACGAAACTGTTTTCGGATACTATTTAAAAAGTTTTCTACGAGTGGAATTGTAATTGTGGAAATGATACAGATTTCATATGGGGAGGCAGCCACTAATAATAGTGGCGGATCCGGAGCTGTGTAGAGAAGTGGGAATAAAGAAGTTCAAAGACATTCCAAACAGAAGCATTCCCTCGCCCATCTCTGCCTCTCCTCTGCATAAGAAGGGTCTCTTTTTCACCAGGTTCTTCTATTACTTGAATCATCATTAATTTCATTTCGCACCCTTTTTTCTGCAAGGTTATTATTTTCAAATTCACTTTCCAAAAGTGATCATAGTTTGACTTTGGTGCATACACATACCACTTACAAATAAGCATGCACTACACTTATTTGCTCGAGGAAAAAAAAATTCATTGGTACCATCTCGCTTTTGATCCCATCGTTTACTTAAAAATTTCCGATACTAATAGAACGGAAAAGATTTGAATATGAATTTTAATTGGGATTACTGAGTATCGAATATTTGAGTGCACATTTTATCAGGAGATAAAAAAGAACATATTTACCACTACACAACTAGGGGTGAGGGAGGCATGGCTGAGAGGACATATGCCTCTTTGAATTTTTGAAAAATTTTCTTTTACCCCCCTAAGTTTTGAAATTTTCAATAACTCCTCAACTTTTCCTCCAATAATATAATATTTAATAATTATGTTCCTTATTTGTCTCCTAAAATTCTTTTGTTTACTTCATTTATATAATGTTTTTAAAAAAGAAACATTCAATTTTATCTTAAATTTTTTTTAGTTCTCATATTTAAAATTTAATATCTAAAATATATCAAGATCAACTATATTAGCGCATAATTTCACAAAATTCTGGACCATAAACTTCAAAATTAAATTAAACTATATTACAAGTTTAGTTCATTAAGTAAATAAAAAAAAAAACACAACGATATAAATAGATAATGATAGTAAAAGACTTTAAGGAGTTGTTAAAATTTTTAGTTTAGTGAGCATCTTGTAAAAAAAAAAAAAAATTTCTTGCTCTGCCGCTATACAAAGGGCCCGTTTGACAGAATTTTTACTTTTGCTTACAGCCAGTAGAAGAAAAGAAACAAAAGATATGATTTCTCAGTAAGAATTTTTACTGAGAAACCACATCTTTTGGCAGAATTTGGCAGAAACAAAAGGGCCACTATACAAAGGGACCATTTGGTAGAATTTTTACTTTTACTTATAGCCAGTAGAAGAAAAGAAACAAAAGATGTAGCTTCTCAGTAAGTGTTTTGAACCAAAGAGCTTTTAAGGTCAAAATGATCTCTAAAATATTCTATTAAGTACTAAAAATGATAAATGAAGTTTATTATGTCTAATTTTGTTGTAAAATTTAAAGTCTACTCAGAATAGCATATTTTTTGGCTTTGACTCGAAGTGCTTCTGGAGGTTAGAAGCTCTTCTGACAGATCATCCAAATACTTTCAAAAACTGTTTTTAGACTTGGGAGATCAAAAGTAACTTTAAAAAAGCTTTATCAAACAGGCCCAAAACTCAATTAGTGGCAGACATACGACACATTTGGCAATAAGGCATGCATAAATATAGAAACACACCTATTTTGTTGACCGAAAGGCATATCATAATTAAACATAAAACAAGTGATTTTCATACAAATTAACACTGGCATATATAATTAAATGATCCAAATTCTTCGATGCAAAAACCATGAGATTTCAGGGACGCAAGATGGTCAACCATGCGAAATACCATCTTATCAGTCTATCAGCCATCTCACCTAGCCAGCCTCGTCCCGACCATGCAAGACTTCATCGAATCCGCCACTCAAAACCTCCAAACCTCTCAAGTAGAAGAAGGAGAAGACATAACCTTCTCCAACCTCTCCCTCGGACTCGCCACCGACATCATTGGCCAAGCCGCATTCGGGGTCAGCTTCAGCCTCTCCCAACCCCAGCAATCCTCCACCACCACCAACACGGACGAAGTCTCGGACTTCATAAACCAGCACATCTACTCCACAACCCAGCTGAAGATGGACTTGTCAGGCTCATTCTCCATCATCCTCGGCTTGCTCATCCCGATTCTCCAAGAACCCTTCAGGCAAATTCTCAAGAGAATTCCCTACACCATGGACTGGAAAGTTGAGCGCACCAACAATAAACTTAGCGGCAGGCTTGATGAGATTGTGGCCAAAAGGATGAGAGACAGAGACAGAGGCTCCAAGGACTTCTTGTCTGTCATTTTGAACGCTAGAGAGACAGAGACAGTCTCCAAGAATGTCTTTTCTCCAGACTATATCAGTGCAGTCACTTACGAGCATTTGCTTGCCGGGTCAGCAACCACGTCGTTTACTCTGTCTTCCATTGTGTATTTGGTCTCTGGACACCCGGAGGTTGAGACGAAGTTGCTTGCTGAGATCGATGGATTCGGACCGCCTGATCTTTTGCCGACGGCTCAAGATCTTCAAACGAAATTCCCTTATCTTGATCAGGCGAGTCGATTAAGTGGTTTTTTCAATCTGTTTTAGCCAAATGGGAATGTGAGTGTGACTTTGAAGTTTGTTTTTGTTATGCGAATGCAGGTGATTAAAGAGTCTATGAGGTACTACGTTGTTTCGCCCTTAATAGCCAGAGAGACATCAAAAGAAGTTGAAATTGGAGGTTACACTCTCCCAAAGGTATACTAAATAAATTTTGTAGCTTAATCGCGAGTGCAGGATCTTCGCCGCCCATTACATCCATGCTACATGTGACGGCATTTTTAGCTTTTTGTTGATCAATGTTTTTGTAAGTGTTAATAGAATCTTGTTCTTCAAGCAGGGTACATGGGTTTGGTTAGCACCAGGAGTACTATCAAAAGATCCAAAGAATTTTCCGGAGCCAGACAAGTTCAAACCAGAGAGGTTTGATCCAAATTGTGAGGAAGAGAAACGAAGGCATCCTTACGCCTTGATTCCCTTTGGAATCGGGCCTCGGTCATGCATTGGCCAGAAATTCCCTTGCAAGAGATAAAGCTCACACTCATTCATTTGTACCGCAAATATGTATTTCGACATTCCCCAACATGGAAAAACCTCTAGAGCTCGAGTACGGCATCGTTCTCAACTTCAAGCATGGCGTCAAGCTTGGAGTCATAAAGAGGACATGAAATTCGTTACATGCTAATTGCTCTCTATCATGATTCCATGTCACTGTGCATTAAAATAAACACACTTGAAAAATGATTAGTAAATATGTTTAGTTACTTTTGAAAGAGCAGCGTTAATTCATTTCATTTAGAAGCTTTTAAACTGAAAAGCGGAAAGCAACTTTAAGGAAGCAATAACGAACATGCTCTTACAAGGTATGGTATCAACTGAAATCCGAGCACGTGAAAGGTGATGAAATTTCAATCATGACAGTAAATCAACTATTTTACAGAGTAGATTTAAAAGCACAACCTCAAGGACAAATCCGTTCTTCAAATACAGCGAGCATTAATTTATAGAACAACCGCGCTAAACCTGATCAATTAATACACAGCAAAAATCAAAATGCATAAGAAACAACGAGCTGTTGATCTTCTTCTCAGCCTCAAACTAAGGTCCTCACGACTTTAGTTTCATTGCATTCCTATCCAACTGGATTGACAGGTAAAGTGGCCTAGAGTTGTTCAGTGAAGGAGATTGGTCAGAACCAGCATTGCTTTTGGAATCCCCGTTAGAGAAAACAGCAGACCTCTTCATAAACTGGAACTCATCCATGGACTGCCTAAGAATTCGGTTGTGAGACGGCTGCGTGTTGCTTCCCTTTTGCTTTGCCTTGGTAGACTCGGTCAAGTTCATGTAATTCGGCCTGCTGTTTGTGCTATCATCTGTTCTATCTGAAGCCAACACTGTGTTCCCAGAGGCCGGCGTTGTTGATGTACAGAAGGACGACGACGCAGAGCTCTCGTCGTATCGAAACTCGGAACTGGGACTCGAAGATGAGCGAGTTGCTTGCCCCATTAGCGGAGGCTTTGCTGAAATCCTTTTGGTGACATTGTTGTTTCTGACTTTAACAGCACAAGTTTCCGAAGATTTGGACCGTTTGCAAGCAACTGAGTCTGAGGAATTCTTTGAAGGGGGAGTGACCTCCAAGGGATCAGTCTGGGATTGTTCCATAAGCCTAGTTTCCCATGGCTTTGCTGCCATCCAACGCTCCAACCAACTCCATCCCCAGCTATTCTTGTCGAACTCTTGATTCTTAAGAGAAAAAACCGAGCTATGATGGCTTGGTTTAGAATTTGAATCTTGGGCTGATCTCCACTGCTGAAATTATGCAAGTTAAAAATTCTCAGTAATATGAAAAATTAAATGAAAAAAAAAGGCAGTGAAAATGTAGTGAAACACATATTTTAGTACCTTTTGAGCTAAAGAGTACGCAATTGCTCTCTCCCTCCTGAAGGCTCCTTCTTGCCTCATTTGTAACTTTGCCTTAACATCTTCTAATGTTCCCTTGCTATCACACCACCTTTCCTGGAAAAAAAAAAAAAAAGCCTTGGATCAGAACTCGAAAACAATTCCCAACTTACTAGGCGAAGAGCACCAATATTTTTGAAAAAGTACAAACACTTGTATGAACAAGAACAACACAAGTAAATGAGTTTATGGTATGACGGACCTCAGCTTCTCTCAATAGGTCAGCCTTGCTGCGGTGTTCGGCGAGCATTTGCTGCACAGCTTGGCCTTCAATGGACATTCGCACACGACGAGCTCTCACGCGTGCCTGAACTCTGACGAGGGCTTGCATGCACCTCAGGGTCACTGCAGCTTGCTTCCTCACTTGTCTACCCCTTACTAGAGCTTGAAGCCTCACCACTCCTTTCAATGCTCTCAAAGCCCTCCTCGCCTGAAATGAACATGGAATCAAATATTATAATCATTAACATTATATTCCTAATAAAACGAGTACAAAAAAGGAAATAAGTCCCTACAATAGCGTCTCGAGAAAAGACTATTGTTCTCTATTCTCCTTAACGGTTTTAATCAGCTAACTGAGGGATTCGGTGATTTTCTTAGTATACGAAAATTTTTAAACAAAGAACTTCCTTTAAGAGCCAAGTTTCTGTATTTTTCATTCAAAAAAGGTGAACTTTCCTGGTGAGAAAGAGAATACAAAACAAAAACAACGCAAGATTTCAACTTTCCCTCTGAGAAAGAGAAAACAAACAACGGTTGAATGGGATTTTATGTTTCCATCAATAAATCACAGGATAAACTTATGTTTTCACGAATAAACAAGAGGTAAATTTCTTTGCTGAGCTCTCTATAAGGAAACATAGGAAAATACAAAGTCACGGAGATGCAGATATAGAAAGTTCGAAACTTTACTTTCCTCTGTTTTCTTTCTGTCATAGACCTAAGAACCAAACAGAAAAATGCCAAACAAAGAGACAATACACAAAAAGGAACCGAAAAAGAAAAGAAACCCCATGTTACCAAAAACCCACGGAAAGCAGTCTGGATCCTTATGGCAGCCCATTCTTTCCTGACAACCCTGAAATCTCTGGGAGGAGCTCGAACCACCGTGGCCATGGGGCGGTGAAAGCATCAGCCACCCGCGGCGAATCGGAACCCTCGGAAGCTGCCTTGTGGCTCCCTTTGAACCCTTTCCACGCAGACCCCATGTCCCCAGAAGAACTCCTCCACAG
>CM046377.1:37575336-37641058 GCA_025413485.1 Ficus microcarpa
CATTTTCCTGACGGTGAAATGCTACCAATTTTAACCAGTTCATAAACGAATTAGGATGTTTTCTAGTGGAAAGCAATTCAACTGGAAATCAAAATTTATCACCACGACGAATAAATGAATGGTTCAAAATAACTACAGAGAATGACATAGAATTATAGTAAAGTCTTGTATGTTCTGCGTCTTGATAAAGCTCTTTTTCGCATATCGAGTTGGGCGTATGACCACAACTTGAAGAGTTTAGTCGATACTGGGGGAACAGAAAACTCTTTCTTGTTACTTCCATCTCTCCTTTTGCTAAGCGTGTTTCTGCTTGGTCCAATGGGGTTTTGTGAGGGAGAATCCCTGACAAACAGAGCAATGAAAAAGCCTTCTTTGTCCTCGACGGGATCGGTCCGAAGCAAATTTTCAGCTGCAATTCCGAAACATGCCACTTATTGGGTGCATAAGGGTTGATGGTCCATGTGACAACGACAATTTGGATTAAGGTAAAAACAAACAATTTATAAATAAGAAAAAACTTGCCTCCTTCAAAAAACGGAAGACCACGGCGCCGCCACTGAGGTAGTGGAGCTTCAAGATGGAAACCACGGGACATGGCAAGAGGTAAAACGGAGTTTATTACATCCTCATTTTCAGTCTGGTGGATGGAGCAAGTGCTGTAGACGATCCTCTCAACTGCTGGAACTGCCAATAGGAGAATACGAGTAATGATGCATCAACGATGCCAACACAATTGCACAAAGCAATGAAACTAGGGTGGAATCTACAACCGCAACACCAACCCCCCTCCTTCCAAAACCAAAAACCAAAAAGAACCCACCATAAATAAGAATTGTAGTGTAAACATGTGCGCTTACAAGAAAATGCATGTTCAAGAGCCTTTTTCTGGAAAGCTGCAAGCTTGTTTAGTCTTTCCTCGTCAGCCGCATTGCCTGTGCGACCTGTGCCATTATAGACATAAAACGTTAGAAGATTATGTTTCAGAAAAGGGAAATCTCAATGAAAAAATCATTTTTTGAAATACAAGTCTCGCACTGGAAAAGCAAAGAATATATTGACGCATAACCGTTTCGAATGGATATGCTAACAAGATGAGTGTAAGTAGAAGAAAGAAAAAGTTACCACTTACCAGCGGCATAAGAAGGGAGTAGATGGTCTAATCTGACAGAAGCTGTCCCAGATCCAGAGCAGGAAGGATCCAAAAGAATGGCTCGCACCTGAAATGATAGAGCCAAGTTATCAAGCATACATCGTAAACTCGATCGATGTAGCCAAAATATTACATAGTCCATTTTAGTTTTTAGTTTTGTTGGGTGAATTAAGATGACGTAGTTGGCGCTCATCTTATCAGATATATTTACCGAACTTTTCAAAAGAAGCCGTGTGGTACCCAAGCATTATTCTATCTTAAGATGAGGCCAGTTGCCGTACCTTTGAATATGAAGGATCGTTTGCATTTAAACTTAAGAAATCCCCATGCAAAACCTTTATATCTACACTTTGGGTTAAGGGAAATAAACAAAAATTTACATAAAGAAAGCCAAAAGGATCGGACCTAACAAACAAACTAGAAGCTATGAATGATACCGAAAACCAGAAAGTCATTGAAAGGATACTAGAGGCACCAGAGAGTTTGACAGTGTCATTCAAACGTTTAACCCTCTCTTTGTTCAGCTCGCACGCTATAATCTTTCCCTTTCCTCTCATGAGCGCAGCAAGGTGCACGGTTTTGTTCCCTGGGGCTGAACATGCATCAAGAACCTTCATAAAAAGTGGGTAATTAGTATCTTCACAGTTTGTATTGTTTATGCCTTAGAAAAATGTCTGCTGTTTGTGGTAAGAACTTTCCAACTTCTGGGCCTTCTATCTTCTATTTACATCTACAGAATTGTGAATTCATTTCCCAACATCAATATCAGCAAGAAGAGCGTAAGCAACTACCTCCCATCCTGGTTTGGGATCCAGGGCAGCTGCCACCATAGAGCTTGCCTTTCCCTGCTCAAACAAATAACCGCAACATAAACTCAGAGGCAAAAGAAAAATAAGAAATATAACCGTTGCCACATAATCATAAGTCTTGGAGCTGAAGAACCGTTCAAATTTCACAATCTGGAGATTTCAGTGACAACTATGAAAAAGGGAATATACATGAAGGCAATACGTTCTTCAATGAAATTGGAATACAAAATCACACAAGTCATGTCCAAACTGCATAAAACCGATTATTGCGATTATCTTACTTGCAAAAAGATACTCCCATTCACAACGAGTGGATGATTGTGCAAATCACTACCAGGTGGAAGTACCAACAAGTCAGGGAGAAGGTCGTCCTTCTGAACCTATTTAACAAATGAAACAAACAAACAAAGAGATATCAGAGATGCTGATAGAGCATGAGCATGCTGAATAAATCACTTTATACAATGAAACAAACAACACTGCTAAATACACCATACTCAGTATTAGAATGTTTACACCATCAGATGCATACGTAATCTTATCTCAGTCAGTAACATCAAATTCGTAAGTGTAGCCAAAAATACCGAATATTGTTTCTCCAGTTCTAGTCGAGCAGATTCAACATCTAATTTCAGTGTGTTAACACGAACATAACGAGGTCTCGAAACATCTGCATTAAAAATCAAAAACTTGTTTTTCAGGTTAGTTTGTATCCCAAAAGCTAAATTTATCTAAAATCGTCATCATTCCATCCAATTCAATTAAGACATCACGTAATGATACAACTAAAATATCGCATGAAAGAAAGATTTCATCTACCCGCTTTTGATTTGAGAATAACATATCAGAGCAAATGTCATAAAAATAAATAAATAAATAAAGCATTCTATTTTCTAAGAAAACTGGAAAATGAGGTAAAAGAACACTAAAATGAACCTGAATGTTAGATGAGTTCGAATATTCATAACTAAAACGAGTCGAATCCTACAAAAAATAAATATCTGCCCATTGAATTACTCATACATAACTTTAAGGACTCCTTTTTTTTTTTTTTTTTACACACACCTGGAGATTGGTAAAGAGCTAACAACTCTTGAGCATTCTTCACTTTTCTCCTCTTCAAAAGCGAAGCTAGACCCGACACCAGAGCATCTCTTCGGCACGACAGGAACTTCTCCGCATCGCCTGTTGATAAAATTGCCTACACACAAAGGCAGCGCCCAAAATATATATATATATATATATATATATCTAAACAATCTAAAATACGAACATTTCGATGTCAAAATCATTCTTTTCCAACAAAACTTACCTGTCCGAAAAGAATGTCGTACGCTATTATATAAACCAATTCCTGTTGCTTCTGCAACAGAAAATGCAATTCTTCCTCTTACAACTTACACCAATGCACATAACGTGTTTGATAAAATCCTTACATACCTTCCACTTGCTATTGAGTATGCCAATATCATTCAACACTTCCTTCACGATACAAAGATCTGAAAAAACAGGATAAAATCATAAAATTGATTCTTGAAATCAAAACTTCGATTTTTTGAGTGACTTACGTTTTAGGGTTTCACAGACGAGAGCGAAAGTGGCCTTCTTGTTCCTGACGGAGGGACTGTACACCAGCGACTTGATCGAGCCGACGGCGCGGCGCCGAGCGTCACCTTGTAGAACGAGCCGCAGTACTTTGGCCGCCTCTCTCCTCGCGAAGTACGCCGACCGCTCGGCGTTGGTAGGGCGCCGTTTCTCCGGCTTCCCAGTGCCGGCGGCGGAGTATTTTGGCGCTGGGCTCTTGGTACTGATGCGCACCATGGCTCACGATAGAGTGCCGAAACCCGAAACTCTAAGTAGTCTTTCCCTATGCGACGTCGTTTGCTCCGAGGTCCTTCGACACGCACCGTTTTCTTGTGAGGTACTGATGTAGTCCTATCTCTCGATACGGTGCTGCTACTTGCTCAACACCCAAAATAATAATAATAATAATAATTAATTATGAGAAAAAAAAAACATAAAGTAAACAAGAATAATTAATTTTTATTTTTGTCATTAAATTATAGGTTCAATCTCATTTTAATCTTTAAATTTTAAAATGCCTCGGACCGATACTTAAACTATCAATCTATCTTATAGTACTTCTTTAATCCAAAATGCTTTTAAAAATAGACACTTAAGGATCCATTTAGTGAATGAGTTTGGGTTGGAAATTTTAAGTTTCGATAACAATTTTTATTGACTTTTCAGAAAAGACAAAAAATTTTTCAGAAAAAGACAAAAACTGATATAAAATTTTAAGTTTGAACTTTTCAACTAAACAAGGCCTAATTATCACATCAAAATCATGTGTGTTCTTCAACCCAAAAAAATAAGAAATCATGTGCGTTTTAAGAGTTTAGAACATCTAAAATTAAAATTCAATTTTAATTTTTAACAGTAATTTGAATTAAAAAATTATATGAGATAAATTAATAATTCAATAACTTATCTTGCATATACAAGACAACTTTAACTAAGAGTAGAAAAAGAAAAGAAAATGCCATTACAAAATTTACATGTGCATGTGTTTGGTGGTGTTGGATCGTGAAGTAATACTATTTTGATGATTTTGTTTTTCTTTATTTTATAATTTCGATCTAAAGATCAAAATAAGAACAAATTTGTGAAATTTTAATGGATTTTAAGTTAATCCGATGTTTTATGGTATGATAACTTGAATTTTTATAATTTGGATACGTGACGTATGTTCAAATTCATAATGAGAAAAACAATAGTTTGGTCAGAGATGTAATGTTCGATCTTCATGCCGAAAACAGAACATTGAAGGGTTTTCAATTTGCAGTTAATTTGGTTTCTATCCAGAAATCATGGTTAATTTATAGGATTTAAAGTTGATTTGTTCCTATTTAAATTTAAGTTGATTGTTGACTATTTCTTATGAATAATCATCTAAATTGGTGCTTGTAATCTCCATTTACATGGATCCTGTTGATATAGCTCCTTAGTAGTGAATTTAATTTCTCTCATCTCCGAAGTTATAGCCATCTTGTCGAGTCTCATTGAATTTTTGTGTTCTTTTCTTTCATTTATTGAATCTCAATATTAAAATTACAAAAACAATAAAGCTAATATAATGGTAATAATACAAATTAAGAAAAATAATAATAATAAAGGTGGATGTGAAAAAAAGCCTCGTAGTTGAATAATGGTTATTTGATAAGTTTGCATACTATTTATACAAGGATTATTTGTATAATAATATCTTTTAGTTTTAATTATTTCTCAATTTATTATTTTATTTTTTAAAAGCTAAAACAAGTCCTTTGAATTAAAAAAAAAAAAAACAAAAACAAATACTTATTTTTCTTCATCTCTCACGTACTGTGATTGACATAACTATACTAACAACATAAATACCCTTAAAATGGTTTATGAAGTACACATAACAGTTTAAAAAATATACGAAGCCCTTAAAAAAATCATTTTTTTTTCTGGAAAAGAGGAAAAACACTTGAATGATATAAATTTAAATATCATTTCACCAACATAACGTAAAAAATAACATTAGACCAAATGGCACAAAATTAAATTTCAATAAACTAAAGTTTGTATTATGTTGGCCATAACGGGAAAATTTATGTTATGTTAGTAAATAGATGAAAAAATATGGTTATTTAGGTAATTTTCTCTTGAAAAAACAATATTGAATTTTATATTTTTTTAAATATCAGTAATAGTTTTCAAATTTTTTTTCTAAAAAAAATTTCAGAAATAAATTCAGCTTAATTAAGGGTATTTTGTCTTTTTCCTTATTTTAGTCCAAAATGCGAAGAAATGAAAATAAAAATTTTTTTTTCTAAATTAAAAGGTTTCTATTTATTTTTTTGTTATTTCAAACTCAAACGATAGCTTTTGTCGTTTTTAGAAATAAAAAGATAAATTAAGAAATAATTAAAATAGAAAGTATAATGGTGTAGTTCCTTTAATCAATAGATTCTAGATGCTGGTGGAAAGATCTTAGCTCCTATTGTTGAATGGTTGACCATCACTTCTTCTTTTTTATTTTTTATTTTTTATTTTATTTTTTTAACAAGGTTCTGTTTTAAATTTTGGTAGATCCATTAATAATTATTAAAAAACATAACACAATATTAGTAGAAAAGTGTCTATCATAAAAAAGGACCCTAATTTTTTTAAGGGTGTTTGGTGTGTTAGTTTGATTAAATATTTTAGTTGTAATAGTAAATTTTTTGAATTTTCAGAAAAAAAAAACTTTTGGAAAAAGACAAAATTTTAAGAAAAGACAAAAAAAAGTTTGAAATGAGTTGAAAATGGGATATCCCCAAACTCACCCTAAGTCTTTTTTTTTTTTTAAAATAACAATTAGAAAACAAAAATTAAAACATCAATGTACGTTTTACTTTGGTCACGGTTTATGTAACATGGCGTAATGGCATATCACAAAACCTGCTTCCTGGAAATGGGTCTGATGTTACTGGTTTGAACAAGGAGATTGATGTGACACGTGCCTAATAAAGGCAACTTAAAAATACCCCATCAATCTCTTTGGATTACTTACCAGGAAACTAAAATCAGCACCCGAAGTTAGAACCAAACATTTCCTTGCTGTCAAATTAAACTGTGACATTTTTTTTTCCCCCAATTCTTATCAGTGATAAACGCCTGACTATCTCAGAGAACCAGTTTATCATAAAATTGGTCTGCACCGGTCAGATAAATCGTTGGTTTTTATTATGGAACCGTTTGATGAATGAGTTTGAGTTGAAAATTTTAATAGTTTATTTGCTTCATCATCTCATTTCAATTCAAATTGTATTTTTTTTGTCTTTTTTTCAAAAAATTTTTATCTTTTTCCCAAAAATTTTTTTATCTTTTCTGAAAATTCAAAAAAATTTACTATTACAACTAAATATTTCAATTCAAAACGAATCAAACGACCCTAAGTTTGAGTTAAAAATTTTATTAATTTTTTACAAAAGATAAAGACTTTTCAAAAAAATAAAATTTTTTTTAAAAATAAAAATAAAATAAAAAAAATATAATTTAAATTTAAATATCAAACCAGATCTGTAAAAAAAAAAAAAAAAAAAAAGTGGCTCGAAGGGAATTCAAACCATTCATCCGCCAGGAAGGGAGTAAACCTCGGATTATGTGACATCATAGATGGATAATAGATTCTCAAAGTGACGGTCATGGAGCTGGAGCTTTTTTTTTTTTTTTTTTTTTTTTGGATGAAAAGTGGACTAAAGCTTATTAGACTTTGACAAACGAAAACTAATGAAACCATTGAGTCTTTGGCCAAACAATCAGTGCAGACTGTACGTTAGACGTCAAAGGAGCTGAGCACTCTGTGGGTCCCACAACAAAAGGCAATGGAAGCTGCCTTAAAACTTCCCAATTGAATTGAATCCACTAGAAATATGGTCGTCCAGTCTGTTCCCTTTGAGTGCTGAGTCTTCTGACTCTCACGAGTCGAGATCAGACCGCGCTTGTTTTGTGTTCTGATTGGAGGCTTTTTTTGGAGACAATTCTTTGGCATGTCACCAATAAAGTTTTAATGAGTATTACTTGTCTAATTTTGAACCATCGAATTTTTATTAATCATAGTTTTCGTTCACATTCCGCTTTTATCTTTATGTAATGATCTATGACTCAGACTTTTTTTATTTTTCGTATACTTCTAAGTTCTGTATTTTTTTCTCTAAATTATATTTTTTTTAAATCAGAATTGGTTGACTTTTTAAAAATTAATTATAATTTTTACTGATTTTAAAAAAAATATATAAAAATTAAGATGAAAAAGTTAGAATTAAACTTAAGTGCCAAACAAAATCTAAATCTTCTCATCAATAATGAATATGGACTGTGTTTAGGGAAATGGATTCTAGGGTGCGTAAGATGCAATGAAAAAGTTCTAGTCTCATTAGTAGTTTTGACTCACAGTAGTCGTGCTGATTCTTGGAACCCAACGAGAACCATGACATGGGAATCTCTATCTAGAAGAGAAAAAATATTATCGTCTGTGCCCATAAACTTTAGTGTTATTTATATTCTATCCCATAAATTTTGAACTAGTCCCATTTAACCATTTTCGTTAGAATTTTAGCCGAAAACAAATAATAATAATAATAATAAAACAAGTTAAGTGTAACTATTTGGTCTTTTCTCATTGTCTTTAACAGAAATCCAAACAGAATAGCTTTAGTACTAGTTTTCCTATTTTTCTGTCGGTTTTGGGTCAAAATCCTACTAAAAGTGGTTACGTGAGATAAAATCAAAGTTCATTAGAGTAAAATATGAGTTTTTAAGTTTAAGAAGTGAATGAAAACGAGTCTAAATTTAAATAGGCATTGATGAGCATAATCCAGCAAAAAAAAAAAAAGACCACCTGATTTTTCTCCCATCGGGACCAGACTGTAAATGAGTGGCCTATTGATTCACGTTTTAATTGCCTCTTAAATTTTGGGCACATGGTTCCAAATCTATGATCTGTTAATGAAAATGGCGTGTTTATTGTTTCTTAGATTTCATATTAGATAACAAGCTGTGGCATGATTTGGTTAAATCTGTCAATCATTGTTTCATACTATAGGCCTAGCGTAGGCCTAGCAAAATAGACTAAGCCTCCGTTCGATGTTTCAACTTTAATTTATATTTTTCATTTTATTTGTTATCTTTTCTGAAAAGTTCACAAAAATAAAAAGCTAATAAACTCCAATTTAAAAATTTTAACTCCAACCGGCAAAACAAACGCACTATAAATTCCATTTTTGACTCTTCCCTGCCATCACTTTCTATTTCTTTTTCAAAATCGGATTCTACGGCTCTTTATGCTTTCTCGTAACATTTAAACATTTTCAATATGCAGCCTTCGTTGGTTGTAGAAGTCTAACATTAAATTTTTTTTAAATTTTTTTTTATTTTTTTAAGGCAGATGATTTGTTGATGTGTGAAATGAAGATAAAACGATGCGAAACGAATATCGAGCCGCTAAGATATAGATTTCGGCAGAAGATGGGCTGGCAAATAGCAGGAAAGAAAAAAAAAATAAAAGTCTTGACTGATGTGTTATAGTTATATAGTTATATGCAATCCGCTCTTGTGAATGGAGGGATGACATTGGTGAATCTATTTTTGATGGAATCCACAAAAGGGTCCAGCTGAAAATGACAAAAAAAACAAAAAAAAAAAAAAACAAAAACAAAAACAAAAACAAAGGAAGACCATGAATGTTTTGTTGTTCTTTGTACCAGTAAGGGAGTCATGAATTATTGTGAGAGAGTGTTATATAATTTGTAAAAATATATAGGCTAAAAAGAAAGAAGGAAAATTGAAGGAACTCGAAGGGACTGTGGATTAGTTTGGGATTATTGTGTTTTTATCATAATTTCTATTTTTACTTCTGATAAAAGGAGAAGTAAAATTAAAAATTCTAGCTTCTTTAAATAATTATTAAAATGCGTTAATATTTGTGTAAATAATTTTTGAATATTTTTAATCAAATATCGTAGCTTATGTAAAGGATTTTTTAAATCCTATATGTAAATTTGCATAAAAAAAAAAAAAAAAACAAAGACCAAGAGAAAGAAAGAGAAAGTTGAGGGGCGGATGTCTTAATGGCTTCGTCAGTGCTTTTGACGAATCATCTGCACAGCGGCGTAACGGAAATGGGTTAAAATATGTGTCAATTTCCAAATGCTTAAAGACTTGATCAGATTGGAAAAAAAGGTTTACTATTTAGCCCAACGTTGTCAATTATGACTTAAATTTAATAAATATACACCTACATATTAACATTAAAATAATGAAGATACACGTTTTTTTAACATGAAAGTTCCTACTTAAGTTCTTCTCTTTTCATCCATTTTCTAACGGGTACTTAAAATTAACAAACGTTGGCACATCGTAAACTACTTTGGATAAAATTATGTCATTATGTCGTCGTAAAACAAGTGGCATGATTCAGCACTACGGAGAAAAACAGCATTAGAGTAATGCCACGGTCAGTAAATTATTTCCTAAATCACGTGCCACCCGACTTAGTAGAACAATATGGTGAATGATATTAAAGTCAGTCATGAGAATCTTTGTTTAACTAATTATCTGTTAACAAGTATTTTACTTCATTATTTGCAATAACAATGTTAAAAATTAGACGCTTTAATTTTAGAATATCAGATGTAATAAAAATTCCAAAGGAAAATAAGTAAACAAGAAATTTCAAGATTTATAGAGTACATCCATTTTTAATAGTTACATTAATTCATTACAATAATCAAGAGGTTTATAAGAGAAAAATCTCACGCCCTTAAATTTTGTTTGGTTTTTTTTCTGCCTCTAATCTCTCTCGTGATAATCCATAAAAAAAAAAAAAAAAAAAAAAGTTGCTATTTATAAAGAAAAAGTATAACGACTAAAATTAAAAGTGTGAATACTTCGAATTGCCTTTAATGAAACTATCGTTAATAAATTCGAGTTTCATTCCAATCCACGGTGGTCTTACTATAAAGATCTATCCGCAAATTTTCTTTGGATGAAAGCATTAATTAAGCTTCGTAACTATTTGATAGATTTCTTTTTTTTTTTAAGTATATGTAAATATATTCGTATTGATGGTTGAAATAGACAAAACGAAACTCCCTCTCAAAATCACGATCACTTTTGACTTGTATTCTTCTCCGTTATCAAGGGGTTGGTCTAAGCACGAGACCGGCTAGAGGCTTGATTCACACAAAGAGCAAAAAAAAAAAAAAAAAAAAAAAAAAAAAAAAAAAAAACCCACACACAAGTCTTCCCCCCCGCCCCCCTCCCCACCCCAAGTCATCCTCTGCCAGTTGGGCCCACCATCCCCATTGTCCTCTTTTTATAACGCCTTTCTCTACCAATTCCGATTCGGCTATGCAGCACTTCTCTCTCTCTCTCTCTCTCTCTCTAATCTCTACGCAGCATCACCTCTGAAGTTTCCTTTTTCTTACGTAGGAAGCTCACCTTGAAGCCGCCTCAACAGCCTATCTTAATCTGCTTCTATAGCCATGAACTACAAGATATATATCCACACATCTCAATTTCAGCTGCCTCGCAACCATGCTAAGCAATAACTACTACCCCTACTACTACTATCCCTACTCTCACTCTCTCGACAATATGTCTAGCGGTAATAGCCCCAACAACAACAACAACTTCATGCCAATGAATCAATCCCCCGATAACGACTTCCCCGACGACTCCGAATCGAACTTCGATCAGTTTCCCGATCTGTCCATGTTCGATGAGTGGCCGCCCCATGACGATGTCTCCGCTTTGATGCCGCCTTCCCAGTCTATGCCGAACCACCCCATTTACCAGGCCAGTGAAGTTGATCATGACTCCGGCGGGAGTAGTAGCCAATTTGGAGTACTAACTAGCGGTAATTAAGCATCTTCATTGTTCATTACTACATATGTTTCACCAATTTATATATATATATATATGATATATATATGTATAAGTAACACGAATTTTTATTTGTTTTTTGTGTATTAATCTAGTTGGAGAGAATGAAAGTGGGCGGGAAAGGAAGGAAACCAAAGAGAGGGTTGCGTTCAAGACGCAATCAGAAGTCGAAATACTCGACGACGGATTCAAATGGAGGAAGTACGGGAAGAAGATGGTCAAGAACAGCCCAAATCCAAGGTAGTCAACGATAACATTAACAATCAAAGTCGTGCAACATTATAGCAATATAGTTTATATAAACTTTTTATATTCACATATGATAAATATATATATATATATATATATATGTGGACCATGTTAAAGGTGTTATATGTGAATGCAGGAACTATTACAGGTGTTCGGTTGAAGGCTGCCCGGTGAAGAAGAGAGTTGAAAGAGACAGAGAGGATCCGAAGTTTGTCATCACAACCTACGAAGGAATTCACAACCACCAGAGCTCGTTCTAGTTTCTCGAGTTTTTTGGCGGCGCCGTTTAATGTTGCAGACTCAGAGTTTGGGGACATGGGGGTTTTAATCTTGAGTTAGAATTTACCTGTAAAGTCCCATCATCATTCACTACCCTTGTTACATGATGTTGTTGTAAACAAACAGGTTTTTATACATGCGTTAACCGTGATGTATTCCTTCCGCTCTTGCACAAGCAGCAGAAGTTTTTTTTTACCTGTAAATAGTTATGGAATCAGATAAGACTTTCAGACTTTTCACTTTTGGTTCAAAATTACAAATCGTTTTGGAGGCGTAGTCATATTTGTCCCTTGGAGGAGATGACATCATTTCAGTCAACTTCAGTTGGGGGGCTATGTTTCTGAGAACCTGCGTTACTAGGAAACTATTGGACAAAACTTTCGTTTTTATTAGGAAGATTTTTATTTCCATAATTTTGTATTGGTAGACTTTGAATTAGGCCTAATTGCCCAATGGCACCTCCGCTTGCCCATGATTATCTCATTAATTTAAGACAACCCTTTTTAGTATTTAAAAACAACCAACATTTTTTTTTTTTTTTAGCTAAATTTCGTTCTCTAAAAGTCTAGAATTGATAGCTATTGAAGGTCTAGAATCGAGATCGTTCCTATCCCATAACCGGTCCTAGTTAACTCTAAGATGGTGCTGAGCTTAAGGAGCGGGAGAAGATGTCAATGATTTTTTTTTACTTTTTTGGTCAAAACAAAAAAGGCAAAAAAGAAATTTTTGTTGTTCCCATTCTATCCACCTTCAACATTCATCAGCTCTTGCGGAAGACGAAGACTTTTTTTTTGGTTTTTGGGGCATGGTGTTGGGCTCAAAAGCACAATCATTTAGCCAAACATAGGAAAATTAGATGTACAGTTGGGCACGAAACATCCACAAATCTTAAAAGAGATTAGTCAGCTCAATAGCCCTTGGGGCACAAAATTGACAATCCATCCACCTGGGTGTACTGCACCCAGTCAAGAATATACAATCGGCTTATACCGTATTCATATATAATGTAATTATGTTTGAGTATCTCATATCATTTCAAAATTTTTTTTTGTCTTTTTTCCAAAAAGTTTTTGTCTTTTTCCCAAAAAATTTTTTGTCTTTTCTAAAAATTCAAAAAAATTTACTATTAAAACTTAAAAATCTCAACTCAAACTACTCCACCAAACACCCTATAAATATAAATTATTTTAAAATTTAAATATAAGATAATTACTATTTATCATTTTTTTAAATATATTTTTATCAATCACATCATATGTTCTTTCTCTCGTCAATAATCCAAACAATGCAATATAAGAAAAAACATCCAAATGTATATTATATTTTATTACCTTGTATTTGAATACAATATACGTAGTTTTCAAAAAGGACCATTAAAAAAACAGATAGATCCGTGCTAGATTATAAAAGGTCTCTGTTGGATAGATTCTTGCTAATCCAAATTCCCGGAGGTTATCTTGACTTTTTGCCTGATTATAACAAAGGAAAGTGAAGGAAAACTTAACAAAATAATTTGCCCATATATTTTTTATTTATTTTTATTTTCAGAGAACCTAAATTAGCTGAGAGTGACAATACAAAGCCAGAATATTATCCACCAATCAAGGCAGGAAATTTAACCATCATCTTTTATTAAAGAAATGAACATCCATCAAAATGAAAATCTGTTAACAAAACTTTACAATCTTCATGTACACTCGTAAGCACCAAAAAACAGAGTCTTGTGCTCTGTTTCACTCCAAAAACAAACTTCTGTATACAAGGGAGAGCTCCAATCAGAGGAACTTAAAATCGCGTGCCTGATATCTTCTTCACTTTGGAAGTATTACATCTGGATTTCGGGTATGTGAAGTTACAAAATCCTTCCAGTTAGCTCCCAGTTCATCATCATTTGATGAGATGCTCCATAAGATATCCCCGGCCGAACCTTTGCAATCCCCTCTGGGGATGACTTCACAATTGCCTTTGACTTTGACGTGTATCCATTATGTCTACCCATGCCACTAGCAAGCAGCCAACGGGATCCAGATTGCTGCTGTGTTGTTGTACCCCAGAGCAGCCTGTTGGGGGGAACTGAATTGACTCCGGCAAGATGGACCCCGGAGATTTGGAACTGGTGACTGTCTTCATCTTCTTTGACAGTCACTTCTTTTCGCATCAAATGGTCACATGCCCTCTGTGCTTGAATCAGAAGAAGCATTGGAACGCCCACAGGTTCATAATTTCTAAGGGGATTTCTAAGTTGCACCATATGAGCGATTGTGAGGTTGTTTCCCAACAAGCTACTCTTTCTACCAGATTCTTCGTGCAAGCAGGCATTTTGTTTCACATTTACACTGGCTAAATCCGCACACTTGGCATGATGGGCATCGAGGACCTTTAAAATATGCTTAATACTACGATCTTCGTCGCCAATGTTTCCAGCATCTAGCCTCAACCAATCATCCAGTGTTATAGACAGGCCAAGTAAGTCACTGATGTCTCCAGAGGCTGACGTCTTCGAAGCGAACTGGGGATATATGCAAGAAGGTGGCTCCTCATTTGACATTCGGGACTGTATTTTTAAGCCTTCGAGGAAGAGGGCTTCAATCTGATTAACAACCATAGGAGAAAGTTCTTCGAGAGATACGAGCTCCAAAGGTATCTCGTCACTAGAAAACCTGTTCTGAGATTATTATCATCCCAACCAGGTTGAAATCCCTCAAATTCCTTCCTTGCACTGTATGAATTGTGCTGCAAAAGAACTTTCCTGTGACAAAAATGAAAAATAAACTAATTTATAAAGCATCAAATAGAGAAAAGAAAAGGACGCAGCCGGATTGTTTTGAAACGAAGATGTTACTAAATGTGCTGACAAACCTCTGAGGCTCCATCGAACTTGAAGCTGCACTACATGCTACCTGCTTTATTGTCTTCCCCGTAATATCCTCTAAAGGAATTAATTCATTGATCTGCGCATACAACTTTTCAGCTCCAACCAACGCCAAATTCTGCAGTATCTCTATAACATCGTTACCCATTTTTGCAGGTAGAACAACGGGATTAGAGACTTGAATTATTAAGCTCCCCTCGTTTTTTGCATTCCTGAAAAGTGAAGGACTCATAGACCCCAAAAAGCCTCCATTATTCAGCTCAACGTAAGGACCATAGCCTTCTTCAAGTGGAGGTAACTGGTATCGCTCTAGAGGGGGAAGCTCAATTGGACTACCAAATCCACCAGAACAAGTACCCGGAGATTTTGAAAGTCCTTCTCATTTAAGCCCCATGCTCGCATCAAAGCTTCCGTTTCCAAGTCTTCAAGAATTTTTGCCTTTCTTCTCTTTAACAACTCACTATCCCTCTTGTGCTCCTCTTCAGCATCTTGAACAATCAACGACAACTCAGAATCCCTGGAGTAATCCCTACATCCCAACCCGGATGCAATATCACCACCAACTTCTGACTCCTCCTGCTTTGCATCAAAATAAAAAATGGAGTCTCCTGAAGCTAAAGCCTCCTCTTCAAACTGTCTCAAAAGAAGCTCTCGAGGAGACTCAGGATCACCAACAGAACTTGCGCTAAATAGTCTGTGATCCACTTCTAGCATATTCAAGAAATCACTTGCCACGGATTCAGCGACATCATCAAAGCTAAATGATCTTTTAAATGATCTGTTGGCTTTGTAGCTCGCTTTAACTTCCATGTGGGTTTCTTGCTCAATGCACTCTCTTGAATCTACCGAAGGGTCCGAATCTGCTGCTTCTGAAGTCAACTGACTATTGCCAGCTGATTCCAGTTCTCCCGCACTCAATACTCCGGTAACGTTGCTATGTGTTTCAACCTTCCCGTCATCAACCACTACCTCATCCCCGCAATTGGTACAGTTTTCATCCTTGGAAATCGACATTGTCTCCTTGTTGAAATCTAAATCACAATCATTAAGGATCTCATGCACATTGATTGTCTCAATTGTAGGTCCATCAAAGGTATGACTAGCACCTTGGTCCATTTCCAAATGCTCATTCTCAGAGGTTTCAATCCCCACTTCAGTAACGTCCCAGTCATAACCATCCTTTTCTTCAGCAGAAACAAATTCGAGTTTGGGCTTGTATTGCTCCAGTTGTTGAGAATCTACCTCTGTTGAAACGCACAAACTCCCCTCATCAAGTTTCTGATATAAACAATTTATTGATTTGGAGAGCTCCAACCCCGTTCTCAGCAATACTTCACGACATACATTAACGTCAAATGACTGGTGTAAGAAGTCAGACCCATCGTTTGCAGTACCTTGAATGCTGCCAACGTGCTGAAGCATCTTGTTATAATCACGAGGACTCGAACCTATACCATTGTCCATGGTAGACCTATTCTGCACCATGCTTAAAAGTTTAGGAAAATTTGAATTACCACTCAAGTTATCTAACTTATCCTGCATTACCCAGAAGCCAAAACTGACATTTAGACTAGCTCCTTTAGCTTTTCCCGAAAGGTTGAAGCTGGTTGTCCATTTACCACGGCTCTTCTCGCCTTCTAAATCCTCCAAAGTACGGGGTAAGAAGCTCGTGAGATCAACCCATTGCTTTCCAATATCCAGACCAGGAGACTCCATGACAGAAGCATAAAGGAGGAAAAGTTTCGACTCATACTTCACCGGATGGTTGGGTCCACCAGTACTACCATAAACAGAACATTGGTGCATCAACGTTTCCTCGAATTCAGCTGCGCCATGAGAAACTCTCGACAAGGAAGTCTGGACCACCTCATTCTTCCTCTTCCAATACACACACAGACTAAGATTCTCAAAGTTCGGGGGCAACCCTTCAATTGAATGGACGTGAAGGTAAAAACAGCAATGAAATTTCTTGTTCCCAATATGAGTAAGAGCTTTTAAAGGCTTCTTCCAATTCCATATCGACGACGATTTCTTGTCCTTAAACGAAGAGTCTTCCCTATGTAATCTCGGGTTTATACTTGATTTGGATTCAGATAAACGGACTCTTCCAGTGGATTTGGATCGAACATCATTTGAAGGGGCTTTATTCAAGTAAAGTGCTTTGCTTATTTCCTCAATGTCTCGCAACAACTGGCCATTATTAGAATCCCCAAGTGTAATACTACTATTTCTGGACTCTAGCTTTCTCAACATTTTCTCTGATTCAAGGAAAATCTCGCCTAATGAACCGAATTCTCGGTTTCTGCAAATTTCCAAGTATACTTCAATGTCTCGTTTGGATCACAAAACTTGGATTCATAACAAAGAAAATGAAGACAATATCAACACGCAAACTTCAAGAACAAAATAAAGAAAAATCAAAACCTAAAAAGAATCCAAAAAAGAAAAAAAAAATCTCTGAATACTAGCTAACCTTGACCAAGAATCTCTTCAACCTGTCACAGTCAATGAAATCGATGTAATTCCGGAGCCGAAAAAGAACACAAAGGACAAAGCTGATTTCCCAGAAGAATTACCGCGTTGGATTTTAGCGGGTGTTTGATCGCGAATCGCGCAAGTTTTACTGTTTAATTTCCGGGCAAATCTTCCCGAGAGAAATGTGAAATAACTGGAATGGAACTATATGCTTTTTGTCTGTTGTGGAAAAGTGCAAGAGTAGGTAATTCGGTCAGAGTCAGACTTTTGGAATAATTTCGCTGCTCTGATGGGGTTTTAATATCCTGCACTCGACTCCACGCAGAAAGATCTTGCAACCGGATAGCAATCGCAGGCCCATTCACAACAAAAGCCCAATTTTAAACTACTAAGCCCAAGCCCAAGGCATTTGTGAGCAGTATAAGGACACGCCAGCTTCACAACAGAGAACAGAAAAAACAAAAGGCGCGCATAGAGGAACAAGAAGGAGGAGGAGGAGGAGGAGGAGGAGGAGGTCGAGATCGGCGATAATGGAGGCGATTCTGAAAGTGCCGTACGATGCAACGGTGAAGGTGACGTTGACTTCTCTGGAGTGCAATCTCTTGCCTGACGCCGTCGTCAGGAGGCTGACGAGGTTGCTCTTGGCCAGTCGTCTTCGCTCCGGCTATAAACCTTCTTCCGAGCTCCAGCTCGCCGACCTTCTTCGCTTCGCGCTTTGTACGATGTTCTTTCTCTCCTAATTTCTCTCTAATCACACTATTTGCTGTACTAATCAATAATTAGAGTGTTTTTTTAATCACATTGTTAACTCTTGAAGATTAGGGAGAAGAAGTAGAAATTTGAAACTGTTTAGAGATTAAGTTTTCATCTTAAAAAGTTAACCTGTTATGTAGTACATCACTTAATATTTTTATATGTCTGTGATTATTGTTGTGTTTTTATCATGTGACACCCGTGTTTATTTTTAACATTCCCTCGCAAAATGGTATTCTCTTTCGAGTCACTTATCTTGTGTTGGATAGGTTGGGTCGTTTGTTTGAGCTCGTTGAGCTCTGATACTACGTAAAGATTAGAGAGAAGAAGTACAAATTTGAGAAACTCTAATACTACTATAATTAGCCAAAAAAAAAAAAAAGCAAATTTATATTTCTTTCAATAATGTTATTGTAATTTCTAGGGCGAAATAATTTCTGTTTCATTTCAAATTAGAATTGAAAATTGGAGAAATCAACCTAAAAATTCGTGTAATGTCAATTTTAAGATATGTTATTGCAATTGGAATTTTTTGGTTCTGTTTTGTTCTCTCTCTCTCTCTTTTTTTTTCCTGCTAAATTTTTTATACATGGTACGCAGCTCTGAGGGAGATGCCGATAGCGATAAAGACAAATGAGCCAAAAGTCCAGCATTATGAATTACCGACATCTTTCTTCAAGCTGGTTCTCGGAGAGAATCTCAAGTACAGGTACTTTGAGGTGTTTATATCGAAAATACAAGATTGAAACGTATGAATCTTGTTTTTGTTTATCATGATATTTACTGGTTGTGGGGGGCTATACTGCAGTTGCTGTTTCTTCGAGAATAAATCGAGCAGCTTGGAGGATGCTGAGAAGGCAATGTTGGAGCTTTACTGTGAGAGGGCAGAGCTTAGAGATGGTCACACTGTTCTGGATGTTGGATGTGGTTGGGGATCACTCTCTTTGTACATTGCGCAGAAGTATAGAAACAGCAAGGTCACTGGGATTTGCAATTCAAAAACACAGAAAGTGCATATTGATGAGCGATGCCGGTAATGTGGAATTGCGATGTTTTTCTTTCTTTTGTGTTTGATGCTTGATTAGTTTCCGTGCAAAGTGACCTGAAAATTGACATTTTTGTAGGGAGCTGCAGCTAGAAAATGTCGAGATCATTGTTGCGGATATTAGCACATTTGAAATGGAGGGATCCTATGACAGAATATTTTCCATAGAAATGTTTGAGGTAAAGTTACTCTATGCTTTGTCCTGGTAGATTTGGGACAATGCTGGTTATTGAATTGGTGAATTTGGTTTTGTGCCATTACAGCATATGAAGAACTACAGGGATCTTCTGAAGAAGATATCGGGGTGGATGAAACAGGATGGCCTTTTATTTGTTCATTATTTCTGCCACAAAGCATTTGCTTACCATTTTGAGGTATAATTAAAAAAAAAAAAAAAAAGAAAAAGGGATAATCATTATACTAAATGAAAGGTCTTAAACAAGGTGAAAATGGTTTTTTCTGGCTTATGTCTAATGTAGGATGTGAATGACGACGACTGGATTACCAGGTACTTCTTCACTGGAGGTACAATGCCCTCAGCAAATCTACTATTATATTATCAGGTGATGTCTGAATTTTCTGCTAACTTGTCATTTCTCTGTCTATTCTGTACTAAACTTGAGCTAAAATCTTATGACAACTATGCAAAATAGAACTCTGATTTAGTTAAACTCTGTACTTTTATTTTCTTTCCCCTCTTTGGCTTTGTTATGACTCACACTTAACTTTCTTGCAGGATGATGTTTCAATCGTTAATCATTGGCTTGTGAACGGGAATCACTATGCACAAACAAGGTAAAGATACTTGTTGCCCTAGCATTTTTGGGTAGTTCCTATATTTTAATGCCTCGGATTCTACAACAAATATGGAGACGAATTATCTTGCAGTGAAGAATGGCTCAAAAGAATGGATAAGAACAAGGCTTCCATAAAACCAATTATGGAGTCAACTTATGGCAAGGATTCAGCTGTGAAGTGGACTGTTTACTGGAGGACATTCTTCATCGCGGTTGCTGAACTATTTGGATACAACAATGGAGAAGAGTGGATGGTTTCTCTTTTCCTTTTCAAAAAGAAATGAAGCAACCAAACATTCCACTTCAGAACTACGTCTTATTTTTCTTGCCGAGATAAAGTTTGTCGTTTTTCATTTCGGGGGCTGTTGTTCGTGCCAATAACTGCATTGCTTCTGATTTTCATCAGAGTTCAATGACTTGAACCCTCCGCCTACTTTGTAAAGATCGGGTGCTGAGAAATAAAAATAGATGATGAATCCACATTGATTGTAATCTGAAAAGCTGCTACTGTACAATCCCATTTGGCTGGCAAAAACAACTAACCTCGATATTCTCAATTACTTGCAACTTACAATGCCAACATTCTCTGTTTTTATCGAACTCCTAGGTATTAGAATACAAAATCAGGTACAGAACACCAATACATAAATTTCAAGAAAGTTTGCGGCTAAACCGATGTCGTTAGAAACTCCTGATTCTTTAGCTTAAACAAACAAAATTGGATAAATCTACCATTTGCTATCTTAAAAATAAAAATACAAATAAAAAACTATTTATTTGGACACACCGCCGGCAAGATTGGCAGAATCCTTGGGACCTTCGGCTTCCAAGAAGCGACTCAGATGTTTATCTTCCAAATGTTCCTTCCAATAAAAACAAAGAAAAGAAAAGTTATGAGCGTTATTAACTTTAATGGAATGAAATTTCTACAAACAAAAATGACCATTTTGAAGAGAGAGAAGAAAAAGAAAAAAGTACTGCAAGGCAAGCTTTGTATTTCTGCCACTCGGAAACACACTCCTGTTTGTCCCATTGGCCCTTTACAAACTTCTCCGAATACCACCTGTTCATATTATCATATCATCATTGCCCATTTCACAATTGGTAGTTGAAGATAATAAACAGAGAGACACATTAAAAAAAAAAAAAAAAAAAAGAAATTGGTGACCGAAAAAGAGAAGCGAGGAGAAAAGAACCTGTTGAAGCAGGTGTGATAAGCAGCTCTGAGATTGGCACAAGGAGAAGTTGAAGAGGCTGCGCTTTTCTTCTCTTTCCTTAGGATCCCCATTCTTGCAGTGCGTCTCCATAGTCTAAAAGCTTCTTTCAACTAATAGTTGAACACCGCCTCACAAAATTACTTGGGCTTTGAATTGGTCTTTTCAATTGAAACAACACAATTTTTCGGGCCTTTTGGTCCAACAACGCTATAACATGAGAGAAATACTGCTTCGGATAATATTTATGTCAAACCATAGGTTATTTTATCGGATTAACTCAAATTTTTGTCTCAAAACCATACTATTAAAATTTATCAACCGAACGGGTAAATAATTTCTTGACAAAATTATCTTTTAATATTTTTATAAATAAACTATTTAGGTAAATATGCTACTTCTCTAAGATATTTTAAAAGTATGCTAGTAATTGTGAATTTTTTTTAAATACTATTTATTTGAATACGTAAAATGATATTTACTACTCATTTTTACTCTAAAGCGTTTATTTAATGATACAAATCCATGTCTTGACTAAAACTTAAAAAATAAATTAAGTTAACCTCTAAATTGAGTTTTTGAGAAATTCAGGCCTCATAAAAAAGCATAAAATGTCCGAAGAATATATTTTCCACACGTGCCATTTCATTGTCTTGAACTCCTTAAATAGAGTATTAAATAATTACAATTACCAACACTACCCCACTAACTACAACACCTACATAATTCATCTTCTAGAAATAAGAAACAAGTTATAACTAACACACATTAAGAATCTTATCTAAAGAGATTTTGACGTACTTAACGTTAAAATTAACAACAGATTAAAATATATAAAACAAAACAAAACAAGCAAACATGACATTTTGCCAAGAACTCTGCTATGAAGGGTTTTTTTTTTAATTTTCTTTGGGGGCGCTAAATTCTCTACTACAAATTGTTAGTCATTCTGTCTCTCAAAAATAAATAAATAAATAAGTTTTAGTCATTCTCAATGTGACCAAGAACTCTCTGTGAAAAGTACTATGTTATAAAATACAGATGGTATAAATGGTTGCAACATTTTCAGAAGAACTATATCTTGCACATGCAGTATGTAAACTACTGAAGTTAATATCAGATATATGGAATTAACATTCACCAAATCTAGTTACTTTTTAAGTCAGAATCAATAGCTCTTTTGTGTTTGTCGTAGAGTGTTTGAAATGGGATGTGATGCCTTGGACAGAATTAAAGCAAGATGACGAACGTTTTCTCCAGGAATCATAGTACATGGTACGCGAGACATCCAGCAGTAAATATCAATAAACAACGATAAAGTAAAAGGAGAAATTCTATAACAAGTTTTGCATAAATAATTTTATTGGTCGGAGGCAGTTTTAAATCATTATATCATATCAGATTAAAATTATATAATAAATTAACAAAATTTAAAGAAGATCTGACACTTGAGATGTATTTCTCGTAAAGTAACTTTTTTCGCTCCACCATAATATTCTAAAATAAAAAAGAAGTAAGGCAAAAACAGAATTAAAAAAAAGGTGAAGTTTATCGTATTTGCAATTAAATCCTTTAGTTTATAGTGGAAATCTTAACAAAACAAAATTAAAATTAAAATTAAAATTACAACTTTCATTTTTCTTCTATTATTCTATGGTTTCGTTTCTATGAAATGCAGAGCATTTGGAAGTAAAATTTATGCCAGCATAATACACGAATGCAAGAGAACCCAATACTCCAAAGAACCAATCATTTTTTTTTTTTTTTATTCCCGAAAGTTATTCTGCCTCACATTTCAAGTTCAACTTTTTTGGAAAGATATGATGTAAGTTTCCCCTTAACCCTTGAAGGAGGGCCCCTGATTCTCGCTAAACTCAGAATCTGCCTTTCTACAATATTCTTATCTTCTAGACATATGGGTGAACAAAGAAAGATAAAAAGCAAGGGTAATTGTGCTTGCATTTACCCTTTAGTTTTACGTTTTTCCCTTGCATAAAAAATTGCTCAACTTATGCTTTTTCTTTTTTCTTTTTTTTTTTTTTTTTTTTAACTTGATGGTAAAGCAATGCAAACTCTATATCTCATGATAGAGTCAAATATAAAATTACGTTTAAATTATGTCTGACACCATTTATACTTATTAGATTCATTTGTATGTTGTGGTTTTTTAATTAGAAGTTTAGGGTTGGATTTTTTTTTTTTTTAATTTTAGTTTTTTCACTGAGGTTATTCAACGTTGTTTTTTGGGATTGTACCATTATCAACAATTAAGTTTCATTTAATAGCTAAAATTTATCTCCTATGATTCGTAAAAAACACCCAGCTACAAAATTTACCATTTAATAGAATAATGTTAAGGACACAAATTTTAATTCAATTTAATTAATTAATCTATCTAATATGTGAACTGTCATTGTTTTATTTATAGGTTTTTAAATTGTTATCATGTCAATTAAAATTTAAAAAAATTACATTTACACATTGAAATTGATACTCAGAAAGTGATATTAGAATTTTTTAAAGTTAATATCTATACTCTACTTTTTATTAATATAGTTATACAATTATTATAGTTTAAAGAAAATTATTCTATTTTGTTAATTAAATATTTTCATTTTTTAAAGCTAAACTTAAGTGGGTTTTTTTTTTTAAACGTTCACATATCTAATTTACTCAAATACTAATAGTTAATTCACACATGACTCTAATTTACTCAAACACTAATAGTTTTTTTTTTAATTTTTTTATAATAACTAATAGTTAATTTTAAATCGTCAAGATTAACAAAAATTATATAGTGGAAAATTTAACCCGCGAAAAGGATACATTAAAAAAAGTAGTTAAAAAAAAAAAAAACAATTAACGAGTAAAAAAATAGTCGTTAGGAGAATTGCGTGAGATCCAAGTCAGGAGTCGAACTGCGTCGTTTTGACGCCTTGGGTCCCTATAAACGTCTATCTTTCGCGCTCTTCCTTCCCCACTCTTCTGAATCATCTCCTCCAACTCCGGCTATGGAGCAATTCAAAGGCCAGCCTCGTCTTCCCAAATTCGCCGTCCCCAAACGATACGACATCAGGCTCAAACCCGACCTCGTTTCCTTCAAGTTCTCCGGCTCGGTTTCCATCGACATCGATGTCGTCGACGACACTCGATTCATTGTTCTCAACGTCGCCAACCTCTTTGTCAATACGTCTTCTATATCCTTCACCAGCCGAACCTCCTCCAAGGTATTGCCGATTCACAATTTTCTATAATTTACTTGTCTATTTTTTATTTCCTTTTTACCCAGTGCTACAGAGCTTTTATCGCTCATTTGGTTTTTGTGGGACCACCAAAAAGAAAGGCTTTCGACCATGAATTTTGGATGACCGCCTTTTTTTTCCTAGAGATCGGACGGTGGAATTTGTTCGGTAAAGGGTGAAGAACAGTCAAGTGTGCTCTGGTCGGTTGCTGATAAAATTCACAGAAAGAAAAATATAAAAATACCACTTCTTGGGTATTAAAAGGAAATTTGAAGCTAAATAATTTATGTTTTATTAAGTCCCCAAATTCGTTTTTTTTAAATAATTATTTTGCTAATCTTTATCTGATTTCGTGGTAACTGAAAGGAGATTAACGGATATAATCTTTGTTAAACTTTGTTAAATGAATGATTAGTGTTTGCAGAGAAGAGGACTCATGATGTGGAGTATTCTTTTTGCTGGAAATATCATCTGGAGTATTACTACGGCAATTTTGAAGTTTTTAAAATGGTTCCTAGGAGATAGCAGAGAAGATAATAAATCATCAGGAGTACTACTATAGCCATTTTTGAAGGGCCAACCATTTTGTGTTCCTTCATAATTATTCAACTTTTTTTTTTTTAAATAATATATTGTGTAGTTCTGATCAAAATTTTGAGTGAATGAATTTTTGGGCAGGTCTTCCAGCCTTCAAAAGTGGAAATTTTCGAGGATGACGAGATTTTGGTCTTGGAATTCGCAAAGTCGCTTCCGATTGGAGAGGGGGTTTTGGCTATTGAGTTTGAAGGGATTCTAAACGACAAGATGAAAGGCTTCTATAAGAGGTGACTGCTGTTAAGATTTTAGAGTCCTTGTCTCTGAGTTGGTCATTTGTTAGTTTATTAGTTTATTGAATCACAATGAAATCATGTTGATGTCGTTATGTATTTGACTTAATACTTATTCCGTGAAGTACATATGAGCATAACGGCGAGAAGAGGAATATGGCAGTCACACAGTTTGAACCAGCTGATGCACGGAAGTGCTTTCCTTGTTGGGATGAACCTGCTTGCAAAGTCTCTCTTTCTCTCCCCTGTTACTCCTACTGCTTTACACTCTTTCATCACTCTCACCATATGTCTGTTGCTACAAGTTGGATCTCGCTTTTTTACTATGAACGCCTTTACTTTCGGAGAAATTTAGAAAAACGAATAAGATCCATCGTTCATGAAGCTTGCTAACATCATGTTGTTGACCACTGTTTGGTTCAAACAACTGCATGGTTGAAGCTCATAGCTTGACCTCATTATTTTTTTCCCCATTTTTTGCTTGTATTTACAGGCTACATTCAAGATTACATTAGACGTGCAGTCTGATTTAGTGGCGCTTTCCAACATGCCAGTCACTGAAGAAAAAGTTGATGGACAGATCAAGACAGTCTCATATCAAGAGTCACCAATAATGTCCACTTATTTGGTGGCCATTGTCGTCGGCTTGTTTGATTATGTGGAAGATCACACGCCTGATGGTAAAATCAAAACCTATATCAACTTTTTTGCATAAGATGGCATAATCCTTGGCGGGAAAAATAGACCTCAGAGATTAAAACTAAAGATTAAGGTGGTGCTGAATGTTCAGTCAAAGAGAAAAACCTGCACCTATAACCCACACCATGTTACTTATGGTTTTTCCCCAGTTTACGACCATGGCAGTCGAACCTCATTTTCTATAATTTTAGTCTTATTGCCTTGTTCCCCGATGGATCCAGAAACAGTTACTGATAGTGTCATGTTTCATCCCTAACACAGGTGTCAAAGTTCGAGTATACTGTCAAGTTGGTAAGGCAGACCAAGGAAAATTCGCGTTGCATGTTGCTGTCCAGACACTTGAATTTTACAAAGAGTACATTTTCTCATTCATAGAACTGAAAATTTCAGATTACTATACTTTTTCCTTCTTATATTTTCATATTAACAAGACATTTTGTACAGGTACTTTTCCATGCCGTATTCTTTGCCCAAATTGGATATGGTTGCTATCCCCGATTTCGCTTTTGGAGCCATGGAGAACTATGGTTTAGTTACGTATCGTGAGACAGCTTTGCTCTATGATGATCAGCATTCTGCAGCTGCCAACAAGCAAAGGGTACTCGAAAATGTTCTGAAATCTGGTGTTACTATTCTAGTGTTTATCCATTGATTGAGTATAAAATTCTCCAAATATTTAATCATTTTGTTTGTTTCCTTTGAAGGTTGCAATTGTCGTAACCCATGAGCTTGCACACCAATGGTTTGGCAACCTTGTAACTATGGATTGGTGGACAAACTTATGGTTGAATGAGGGATTTGCAACATGGGTAAATTACTTCTTTTCATTTCTCTGTATTTTATACCTAGCACGGGACAAATTTTTCGAACTTACAAATATATAATTTTTTGTGATCATTTAGGTAAGCTATCTAGCTACTGATAGCTTGTTTCCGAAGTGGAAAGTATGGACTCAGTTTCTTGATGAATCTAGTGAGGGTCTTAGACTGGATGGACTTGAAGGGTCTCACCCAATTGAGGTATTTTCGTGAGGATTGAGACTAAAATATACGTTTTTTTAAAAGTCAATATACATTTCCCTTTGAACGGAATTTTCTTTATAGGTGGAGGTAAAGCATGCGTCTGAGATTCAAGAAATATTTGACGCCATTAGTTATAAGAAAGGTGCTTCTGTTATTCGAATGCTTCAAAGCTACCTTGGTGCTGAATGCTTTCAGGTTGGTAACTTGGAGCAACTATCTTATTCTACGACAATTTCCATCGAGTAATTTCCTTTTAATTTTAACTCCGATACCAATACCAAGACCTTGATGCATGTGAAGCTTTAAAATTGTTTCATAAAAGAGAAGGCTGATGTGGGATTAATTCTGTTAACCTCTAATGACTACGGAATTATCAGATTCACCATAAGAATTTGTAAGGTGATATCCACTTCTTACAAGATGCTAATTAAGCCTGATTCGAATATGGAGACGTCTGTTCCGAACTTTGATAATAGGAGTCTAATATTCTTTCCTGATAATGATAATTCCTCAAAATTAAGCACCAACAAGGAATGCTGATATATATATATATATATATATTTCTGATGTGCCTTTTCAGTGGTCACTTGCTTTATATATAGAAAGGCATGCTTCCTCAAATGCAAAGACAGAAGATTTATGGGCTGCCCTTCAGGAAGGATCTGGCGAGCCTGTTATGAGGCTGATGAATTCATGGACAAAGCAAAAAGGATTTCCAGTTATCTCCGTTGAAGTCATAGATCAGAAATTAGAGCTTGAACAGGTCTGTCTACCGTCAGTAATACTCATGAACAGTCTTTTGTTTTCAGATGTTTGAGAACTTACACAGAACTTTTGTTCGAATTTTGTGAACGGCAGTCACATTTCCTGTCAAGTGGCTCCAAAGGAGATGGCAAATGGATTGTCCCAATTACATTATGTTGTGGCTCTTATGACGACCGCAAAAGTTTCCTACTAGAAACACAGTCTGTTACTCTTGAGCTAACGACCGGAGCAAGAGACAGTTGGATAAAGCTCAATGTCGATCAGACTGGTTTCTACAGGGTGAAATATGATGAGGACCTTGCATCGAGATTGCGATATGCAATAGAGAACAAGTACTTGTCTGCAACAGACAGATTTGGTAAGCTTAACGGTTTTCTTTTACTCACAAGTGCTTTGGTTCTTGTTATCAAAGAGTGGCTTAAATCTGGTTACCTTTGTTAATAACAGGCATTTTGGATGACTCGTTTGCGCTTTGTATGGCTCGCCAAGAATCTTTGATCTCGTTGCTTACGTTGATGGCTGCTTACTGGGATGAACACGATTACATCGTGTTGTCTAACTTGATTACTGTAACATTCACCTCCAAATCCTATTTCAGTTTACTTCAATTTATTAGCTCAGTATTGATTTTGATACACACTCTTCCCAGATAAGTTATAAACTGGAAAGAATCGTAGCTGATGCCGTACCTGAGCTGCTAGATTTCACCAAACAGTTTTTCATTAGCCTCTTCCAATCTTCTGCAGAGTATGTCAACTATTTTTTTCAGTTGACTTGTACGCTTAGATTTTTTTTTCCCCTTAAACTCTCTGTTTTATTATTATTTTTTTTTTTGGACCATTAAATCTTATTGGCCATGTTTGAATTTATGCCAGGTCGCTTGGTTGGCAGCCTAAGGCTGGAGAGAGCCACTTAGATGCAATGTTGAGAGGAGAAGTTTTGACTGCCCTTGCTGTATTTGGACATGATCCCACACTGGATGAAGCAAGTAGGCGTTTCTACGTCTTTCTAAACGACAGAAATACACCACTCCTTCCTCCTGACTTAAGAAAGGTTGTCAAATCTAAAACATTAGTCGGCACCTACAACTATTCCAATCAAGACACAATTGATGTTTTCTCTTTTCAGTTCTAATCTCTCATGCTTTTGCAGGCAGCATATGTGGCAGTAATGCAAAGAACCAGTGAACTGGAGAGGTCGGGATACGAATCGCTTCTGAGAGTTTATAGAGAGAGTGATCTAAGCCAGGAGAAAATGCGTGTTTTGGGTAATAAACTTAACTATCTAAGTAGCATTTTTTGAATTTTAGGAACATAATCTGTCTTGTCTATAAACAATATTGTTGTTTTCTGGTGTTGTAGGTGCATTGGCATCTTGTCCCGATCCCGACATAATATTTGAAGTTCTCAACTTCTTGTTGTCTCCTGAGGTAAAGTAGTGTCAACACATTTCTTCATTAGAGGTTTCAAGCTTTACATACGGCAAGACGGATTCTAGTATATTGAAGCTAAATCTTGAGTTCATTACAAAAATTTCTTCTAGGTTCGCAGTCAAGATGCAGTGTTTGGAGTTTCTGTGAGCAAGGAAGGACGTGAAACGGCTTGGACGTGGATGAAGGTAAAACTCGAATGAATGGTTCTGTGAGAACAGCACATATGCTAATCTGTTTTCTTTCCTCAAATGAATCCTTATCTCATCCTTTCTAATGCTTTGAATATAGGAAAATTGGGAATACATCTCAGACACCTGGGGCTCTGGATATTTAATAACTCGCTTTATCAATGCGATTGTATCACCGGTTTGTCACTCTCTCTCACTCATTATATTCTGAACTAGATTATCAAAATAATAATAATAATAATAAATCATGTAAAGTAGTACTTCATTATTATTACTATGCTCCGTTTGACGTTTGAGTTCATCTCAAACTAAACTGTATTTTTCCATCTCAATTTTTGTCTTTTGCTTAAAGTCAATAAAATTTATAACTAGTTTTCGAAAAGTTAATCAACTCCAAAAAACTAACCAAACGGAGGATTATTTTTATTTTTAATTTTCCACTTGTACTGATCTATTTTCTGCTCACCTTCTTCAACAGTTTGCTTCGATAGAAAAGGCCGAGGAAATAGAGGAGTTTTTCGAGAGCCGCACTAAGCCGTCGATGGCCAGGACCTTGAAGCAGAGCATTGAGCGGGTGCAAATCAATGCAAGGTGGGTTCAGAGCGTTCAGACGGAGGATCATCTTGCCGAGGTTGTGAAGAAGTTGGCCGCGGTGTACTGACGGGTTGGCGTCTATTTGTTTGCTCCTTGTAATACAAAGAATAAATGCAATTTAAATTAAATCTGGATTATTATATGTTTCGATAATACATAAGCCTTGTAATGTGTCCCTTTATGTGGAGATTGGTGCCTCAGTACTAAGGTTTGGTGTCCTGTGTTTTGTTGTATGATGCTGATAGTAAATCCTTTTTGAAAATGTAATATTTCTCTACTCTGTTTTCCTGGATGCAAAAGGTTTCCATGTTATAGCAAAGATTTTGCGTTTTGAGACGCATTTGAGATGCATTGCCAATGTGAAAATGATATGTGCATCCGTTTGGCACACCTAGGAATGGCAATGGGGCGGGTGTAGGTATGCCTTCCCTTCTCCTATATCCGTCTCTTTTTTTAACCCGCATACTCGTCCCCATACCTACCTAATTTAATGTGAGTGCGAGATGAATAATACCCGTTAGGGGTGCTATACTCATACACTGCTCATTTACTCATCAAGAATTATTAAAAAAAATTAAATAAGTTCTATTAAAGTTTTCATATATTTTAACAACATAATCATAAATGAAAATAAAATTGAAATATTAAAAACAAATCCAAAATTCAGAAATCTATAAAACTAAATTCACAAGCAAATTAAATATTAAAATACTAACTTATTATTGTCTAATATAAATAAAAACAAATAAAATCAAAATCATAAAAAAATTCATAAAACAAGCTAAAATATTAAAACACTAAAATCATCCTTTATTTCAAATTTTTTTTGTCTTTTCTTAAATTTTTTTTTTAAATTTTTTTTTTTGAAATTCAAAAAATAATTACAATAAAATACAACTAAACTAAATACCACTAACTTTTTTTTCTTCTAATATTTAAAGTAATATATGTGGAGTAGGTGTGAGTATGGGGGAGCTTTCCCCACCCCCATCCCGTATTCGTATAGGTGGTTAATCTTAACTCCCATACCCATCCATGCACCCATATATTATCCCCCATACCCGTCCATGACGAGCGGATACCTACATTCATGGGTAAAAATATCATCCCTAGGCACACCGACTAAATTCAACGAGTGTTTTAGAAGAAAGAAAAATAAATGATGCAGATTTTGAAAAAGTGAGAAAGTGGATTAGATGTGACAATGTTACGATGATTGCTTGACAGTAGACAAATACGACAGAGAACAAGATGCGAAAACTCTCCAATTTAATAAGAATTTATACTAATCGCTAGCTTAGGACATTTTTCACATGACTTTCTAAGAGTAGTTTTTGGTTTTTTGGCTTGAAAAATTTGTTCATGTTGGTGTTTAAATGACTTGCTTTTATAGCTTTTACTCTGTCTTCGTCTACTGTGGAAAAACATATGTAAAATCTATGTCAAACAGCCTTCGGTCCAGCAACCGCTACATCGATCATCATCGCCATAGTTAGCTGGTAAAAACCACATTCTCAACTCCTTCCACCAGTCATCAGATCCGTTCATAACATGGTAATTTGCCATGTTTTGTTCTTTTTTTTTTTTTTTTTTTTTTGGGATGATATATATGCATTTTTATGTTTTATAGGAGGGGTAATATGGTATTTGAAATTCAGAATGGGACGTGTTGTGATCATCCAAAGACAGAAAAGTACCTTTTAAAATAACTAATGGGAAAGAGAAGAAGATGGGCATCCTCTCAAGGAATCCTGGTACAAAAGTTTGAGGGGAACAAGGATATAGATAGGTGTAAAAGGGTGATCAAGAGAATATCAAATAGAGTAGTGTTGTACGTTAGAGAGGAGACACTTTTGCTTTAGGATTTTTGCAAAATAAATTAAAATTAAAATTAAAACCCTAATCTTGCTTGTGGTGTTAGGTACTGATGTATGGTGGAGATTATTCGGAAGTGAAAAAATAGTACTTGTCATGACTCATGAATTAAAAAGAAATAATAATTGGGAATAAAGGCTTCGTTTGGTTCTTTGTTCATTTCCAACCAAATATTTTTTTTATTTTTTTTTTTTTTAATAAAAATAATTGGTACTTCGTTTGGTTCTTTGTTCATTTAACAAATATATTTTTTCATCTCAATTTTTGTCTTTTTTGAAAAATTTTTGTTTTTTTCTAAAAAAGTTTTTGTCTTTCTGATAAATTTTCAACTCAAACTTAAAATTTTCAAATTCAACTAACGAACCAAACGAAGTCAAAGTTTTTGAGAATAGTGGTTTCTGCTTACAAGCATAATTTTAACTATATGATAACATGTAGAACCAAATTCATTAAAAAAAAATCCATGACTTTTTCTTCACTTCTCTATTTAAATTTGAATTCCCGCACAATAAATGAACTTTACTGAATATTTGAGGTTTTTCCACCTTCGGATTGCTTACTTTAAGCATTAAAATCGTTTTATTTATTAAAAAAAAAGCACATATATTGCTATTATTAATTAATTGAAACATTATCAAAGTTTAGAAGAAAAAAATAATCATTAAAAAGTCTACCGTTAAATTTTTTTTTTTTTTGAAAGAATATATACCTTAGAATTTTAAGTAACATCATAAAATAAATTCTTCCACCTACCAACACGAAACGGATCGTCCACACGGCGGCCGAAGATTGCGTGAGATTCAAGAAACTAGTATTTTGGACCTTAATTAAAAAAAAAAAAAAAAGGCGACGTCGTTTTCGTTCTCTAAGGACAAATCAATATCTTATCTTTATATATTATTAACCAGTTCTCTCACACACACGTTCTCATCAGTTGCAGAGAAAGAGATCTGTAATTTTCGAGTCTTGTTCCTGAAGAACCCAAACCCAAAAAATGGAGGAGTTCAAAGGCCAGCCTCGCCTTCCCAAATTCGCCGTCCCCAAACGCTACGACATCAGGCTCAAGCCCGACCTCTGCTGCTGCAAGTTCTCCGGCGCCGTCTCCGTCGACCTCCACGTCGTCTCCGACACTCGCTTCCTCGTCCTCAATGCCGCCGACCTCTCCGTCGACTCCTCCTCCGTCTCCTTCACTGACCGACACTCGTCCAAGGTATCCTGATCTCCCGATGTCTCTCTTTCCTTGTTTTCTCTCTTGCCTTCCTCTGCTCTGGTTTTAGATTTTGTTCATCTCTGGTGTTTCGATGCGCTAATTCAGAAAAAAAAGGGAAACTTTTAAAAATTTTGATGGTGGATTTTTACGATCTAAGTAGAAAGATTTTTTTTTTTTTTTTGGATATTACGTATTTTCGTACGAATATTTTGCGATCAGATGTTTCTTGAACTGACTTGCTTTTTTGGATTGCTGATGATTGGTAACGAAGAAAATGATGAGAAATTTGTGATATTTCTTCGATTTTGTTTCTTTTGTAAGGATAATTTAAGGAAAATCTAGAAGTAAGTAAAATGGATTTTAAAGTATAATGTGCTTGCTTAGAGAATGAGAAGAGGAAAGATAATCTGGAGTATTAGCCATTTCGACGGCTAGACATTTTATTGCTCAGTTTCATTTTATTTGGCGACGAAGCAGAAATTGCTGAAAATTATTTTTATTTTTATTATTTATATAGGTTTTCCAGCCTTCAAAGGCGGAAATTTTTGAAGAAGATGAGATATTGGTCTTGGAGTTTGCGGAGACACTTCCTATCGGAGAGGGTGTTTTGGCTATTGGGTTTGATGGGATTCTGAATGACAAAATGAAGGGGTTTTATAGAAGGTAATTGGGTTTAAAGTCCATTTGCAGTTTATTGTGCACCATTTTTTTTTTTTTTTTTGCTCTGAAAAAACGCTAGAAGGAGGGCTTGAACCTCCGATCTTGTGGTTAACAGCCACACGCACTTGCCAGCCCACACATGACTGTTTTATTGTACACCAAAGTTGGTCATTGTTGATGATATACATACAACTATACTTGTTTGACTTGTTTTTTATGTTGCGAAGTACTTACGAGCGTAACGGTGAGAAGAAGAATATGGCTGTTACGCAGTTTGAACCGGCTGATGCTAGGAGGTGCTTTCCGTGTTGGGACGAGCCTGCTTGCAAGGTCTCCATTTCTCTTTCTCTCATTTGGTCTCACCATATCAGTAACTATAAGACTGATCCTTTTTCCTATTTTATTTTCTGCATTCTGCTGTAATTTATTAGTGGATATGGTTTGAAAAATGCAGAAGGAAGGGTATTTCTCTCATCTGTGAAGCTAGCAGCTTCATAGTTAATCAAAAACCAAAATATGGAAGGGAAATTGGGCTTTCCACATTTTGGCGCAAATTATATATGTCTATAGTTTGTAGCTTGACCTCACTTCGTTTCTCATGGAACTTGGGTTTGCAGGCTACATTCAAGATTACACTGGATGTGCCATCTGATTTAGTAGCCCTTTCCAACATGCCAGTCATTGAAGAAAAGGTGGATGGACATCTCAAGACAGTTTCATATCAAGAATCACCAATAATGTCTACATATTTGGTGGCAATCGTTGTTGGTTTGTTTGATTATGTGGAGGATCATACATCTGATGGTAAACTCATGCACAGGGTTCAGTCTCACATACTTGAACTTAATTCATGTTCTAATGGTGTCTAATTACTTGTCACAGGGATCAAAGTTCGAGTATACTGTCAAGTTGGTAAGGCAAACCAAGGAAAGTTTGCATTACATGTTGCTGTTTGGACACTCGAATTATACAAAGAGTAAGTTTTACATCTAGAAGTTGCTCATATTACGCTTCAATTATAAATTGAAAGTCACATTTTCTGCATGCTTTGAACTATTCTGGTTATCATGCAAGTTTCTCTCTTCTTTTCTTTTTTGGTTTCAAATTTCATACTGATGGTGACACGTCCTCAGATACTTTGAGGTGCCATATTCCTTGCCCAAACTGGACATGATCGCTATCCCAGATTTCGCTGCCGGAGCCATGGAGAATTATGGTTTAGTTACTTACCGTGAAACAGCTTTGCTCTATGATGATCAGCATTCTGCAGCTGCAAACAAACAAAGGGTAATTTAAATCTTGTGAATAGTGCTTTGGCTGCCAAAACATGGTTGCTAAATTACATTTCAGCTTTTGCACGATCATGCTCTGCTAACTGTCTGATCATTTTATTTATCTGCTTCTATAAGGTTGCTACTGTTGTAGCCCATGAACTGGCACACCAATGGTTTGGCAATCTGGTAACCATGGAATGGTGGACACATTTGTGGCTGAATGAGGGATTTGCGACATGGGTAAAATCATTATGCTTCTAAAATTTGTTTAAATGTTTTACCTCTCACATCACCTGCTGATCTAGAATAAATTGTATGGGACTAGGTGAGCTATTTAGCTATTGCTAGCTTGTTCCCGGAGTGGAAAGTATGGACTCAGTTTCTCGATGAATCTATTGAGGGTCTCAAGCTGGATGGGCTTGAAGAATCTCACCCTATTGAGGTGCTTCTATAGACTAGTTTTTGGCAAGTCAATTTTCATTGTGGTGTTGTTATATGAAGTATATTTTCATTTTTCGTTTGGAATATGCTTGTCTTTTAGGTGGAGATAAATCATGCTGCTGAGATTGATGAAATATTTGATGCAATAAGTTATAGAAAAGGAGCTTCTGTTATCCGAATGCTACAAAGCTATCTTGGTGCCGAACCCTTTCAGGTTTACATCAATTATCTCATTTTATAATTATATTCAAATCTTGAACTTTAACGAGAATGGTTTTAGATGTCATGTCTGTTACAAAATTGACATCGGAAAGTATAAACTGTGGCTGGTATTGTTTCAGATAATGTTATGTAATAAGTGAAAAGTGTAAAAAGTAAAAAACAATAACTAACTATTGGAAATTAAGAAGCACTGTAGGAGTCTTGTTTGATAGACATTGATGCACTATATGTGTCATAGCCTTCTCTTCCTCTTCCTTTTGTGTGTGTGTGTGTGTAATATCATATGCTGTGGCTAACGTTTTTCCTCTGTGTGTGCATGTGATTTATTTTCATTTTTGTAAAATCAGAGTCGCTTGCTTCATACATAAAAAAACATGCTTCCTCAAATGCAAAGACGGAAGATTTATGGGCTGCTCTTGAGGAGGGATCTGGTGAACCTGTGAACAAGCTAATGAATTCATGGACGAAGCAACAAGGATACCCGGTCGTGTCTGTCAAAGTCAAAGATCAGAAATTGGAGTTTGAGCAGGTTTTTTCTCTTTTCCTGATTTCCCCATACATAATGCATGCTCAACAGTTGACGTGGTTTCTTAATTTCATCGAAGATTTTTGGAAACTTATACAGATATTATGTGGAAATGTTATGAATTGCAGTCGCGATTCCTGTCAAGTGGTTCCCAAGGGGATGGGCAATGGGTTGTCCCAGTAACATTATGTTGCGGCTCGTATGACAACCGCAAAAGTTTTCTATTAGAAGCAAAGTCGGAAACTCTTGATACAAACGAATTCCTAGGTTGCTCAATTTCAGGTGATGGAAACAGTGGCACTTGCCCTTGGATAAAACTTAATGTGGACCAGGCCGGTTTCTATAGGGTGAAATATGACGATCAGCTTGCCACTAGACTCAGATATGCAATAGAAAAGAACTACTTGTCTGCAACAGACAGATTTGGTAATCTTGATGCTTTTATTCGGACTTCTTTACATTTTTGAGAGTGGAATTGAGTGCATTACAATTTTTATTTCTTTAACAGGAATTTTGGATGATTCATTTGCCCTTTGTATGGCTCGCCAACAGTCGTTTGTCTCCTTGCTTACCCTAATGGGTGCTTACAGGGAGGAACATGAATATACTGTCCTCTCTAACTTAATTACTGTAATTTCTAAGTCTGAATCCTTTCAAGTTTATTATTTGAAGTAAATGTCCGTTTTTATTTCTTATTTCGGTCCCCATATTTTCAGGTAAGTTACAAACTAGTAAGGATTGCAGCCGATGCTTTACCTGAGCTGGTAGATCTCATTAAACAATTTTTTATTAGCCTTTTCCAAAACCCTGCAGAGTAAGTTCTTCATACTGGGGGGAAAAACTCAAGTTCTTCATAGTTCAGGGCTAGTATTACGGGAAAAAGCCTATTAAAATAAACAAGAAAACCAACCTAAATTGGTGAGATTCAATGTGTAAGATGAGAACTTGTTTCATAGAACAAGGAAACTCAACTGTCAAAAAAAGAAAGAAAAGAAAAGGAAAGGAAAAAAGGGGTAAACAAATAAAATTTGGGAAATTAAAGGTAAAAACTGAAATTGTACCAGAGCTGATAAAGAATTTATATGGAGGGGAAGTAAGCACACGCTCATACAGAAGTTAGAAGGAGAGTTTGGCTAATTACCACTAAGCATCCACAAGCTTAGGTTATCTCTTTTATTCCTTCTGCTTTTATTTTACTTTGACGTGTTTGACATGTTTCAGGAAGCTTGGATGGCAGCCTAAAGATGGCGAGAGCCATTTAGATGCCATGTTGAGAGGAGAAATTTTGACTGCCCTTGCTTTATTCGGACATGAAATCACACTGAATGAAGCAAGTAGGCGCTTTCATGCGTTCTTAGATGACAGAAACACACCCCTCCTGCCTCCTGATATAAGAAAGGTTGTGGAATGTGCGGAAGATTATACTACAACCTAACTGATGAAAACTCTTAATAATACTGTTTGTTTGTGGATCATGGTTTGCAGGCAGCATATGTGGCTGTAATGCAGAGAGCCAATGCGTCAAACAGATCAGATTATGAATCCCTTTTGAGATTTTATAGAGAGAGTGACTTGAGCCAGGAGAAAACACGCATTTTAGGTAATTAAGAACCCATTTGCTGAAGAGATGTGGAATTTATTATTCTCTAATTAGGAAGCATGTCATGTGTATTTTTTCATTCGTCTTGTAGGTTCCTTGGCATCTTCTCCAGATCACACTATAATTTTGGAAGTTCTGAACTTTTTGCTGTCTTCTGAGGTAACATAGATTCAATATTTTTATTTATTGAGACAAAGAAGTTTCCACACTGAACACTAAGCGTTGAGTTTACTTTGATTTGTTCCAGGTCCGTAGCCAAGATGCTGTTTTTGGACTAGCTGTTGGCATAGAAGGACGTGAAATAGCGTGGACGTGGCTGAAGGTAAGTGATCACCTTTTGGGTGTAAAAGTACTAAATAATTGAAACAATTGGAAGAGTATGTTAAAGATGTGGCCTAAAATATAAAAAAAAGTACTGATAAGAATTCTTATACGGCGTCGTCTATCTACTAAAAGGAGCGGTGAATAAAAACTGCCTTATGTATGTCATGCTTTTGTTAGTGACGTTTTCACTATGCTTATCTCTGTGTTTAGTTGTATCCTCACAATTTCTCTGAAATAATTCTCATTCCCATGCGTTTAATTCTGTTACTGTAGGATAACTGGGAGCACATTTCAAAAACCTGGGGTTCTGGATTTTTGATAACTCGCTTTGTCAGCGTAATCGTCTCACCGGTTCGTTCTCTTTCGGTTTATCAATGTCTTGTTTCATGTTAGTTTGACACTCAAGTAGTTGCTACAGTCTAGTGTTCCTAGTTTCCGGTCACTTCGATACCCAATTTAGTTCTTAAAATTCAGTAAGAGGAAATGACCTTTACTGGTTACCTTCTTGTACAGTTTGCTTCCTCTGAGAAGGTCAAGGAAATAGAGGAGTTCTTTGCAAGCCGTACTAAGCCCTCGATAACCAGAACCTTGAAGCAGAGCATTGAGCGGGTGAACATTAATGCAAGATGGGTTCAGAGTGTTCAGAGCGAGAAACATCTTGCTGATGCAGTGACGGAGTTGGCATATAGAAAGTATTAAATATCTCTGAATCGGATGACATAAAGTATAAATAAGTAATAATGATGTGAGTTTCTAGTCCTCTGATGATACACACACACACGCACGCAAATCTCCATTTAAATTCCTTCGAATGAAGCTGTGTTTGAGTGCTCATGTTTGGTACTTTTTCGTATGTTTTGTTGAATGAAGCCAAGCTCGAGTAAACTTGAGCTTCTTCTTTTGCTTTTCGATGGGTATTATATACTGACTTGTACTGCAAGAAAGGAAAAAATAAAATCTCTCATGCCTAGATATTCATTAGAAAAACGATCGTCCTTTTTCCTTGAAATTGAATCTTCTACATTATGGGTTTTGTCCTGTAATTATACAGCCTCGCCTAGCTTGACAGCATAGTGTACTGGTGTCCTGGTTTGGTTAGGCTTGTGTTATCTGACCTAAAGAGAAGTTCAAGTCCAATCTAAAGAAATCTAGTTGCCTTCCAAAGTGCTTGTAAGCTGCTTCGAAAACCAAAACCCGCTGAGGGGTTGAGGATTGGAACGAGGGTTTAGGATCTTGGATTGAATGTTCGATTCTCAAAATGTTTTCTTTCAAAGTAAGAAAGTGAGTGCCAATAGATCCCCATGTCGGAAAAACAAAAAACAGAACAGATGTTCATGGTACTCATGGAAAATTATTCAGGCAGAAAGCAAGAAAATTCTATGTAGAAACACAAAAGCAGAGCTAATTCTAAAATTTGTTACTTTTATAAGCACCAGGTGGTTGAAATAATACCAGGTAAAACACCCCACAGAGCCGTTTTAACTCGGAGGCATAATGAATACAAATTTTCCCACCATCTGAATTGCTTCCATCTCTACCATCTTTTTTTTTTTTTTTTTTTTTGGGGGGGGGGGGGGGGGGGGGGTTTCCTAAAACATGCATCTACAATTTACACAGCCAGCAGCAACCGGGCACGGCCGGCATACAACAAGACACTTGACATCCCACTGAAAGTTCTAGAAATGTGGAACGTTCTTCTATATAGTACATAAGAGGCTGCTGTTCTCATTTAAGCAATTGAGCCCTGGTGAAAAACAAGGGGGCAAAACTACATCGGATTATAATCGAGTTTTCCATCAACATGTTCACTGGTCACTGAACAGCAAGGGAGGGTGTCAAGAGAAACCATCACGTTTTGGTCTTGAACTTTCTTTGCGATTTCAAATCAACCACGATGACGGTGATGTTATCCTTGCTTCCTTTCTGAAGCGCACGGTTTGAGAGATACTCTGCTGCTGCTTGAGCTGCGGGATCGATTCCCTCTCCCCTCTCTAGGGGAAGCGTATCGCCATTCTTTTTGTGCCAGAGAAGAATTCGCCTCCGAGCCAGGTCACATATTTCTTCATTCGTCATGACATCCCATAGACCATCGCTGGCCAGAATGAGGCAATCGTCATCCTTTGCCCGCGGAAGAAATGTCACTTCTGGTTCTGGAATGATCCATGGTTTCAAGTATCTATCACCTACAAACCACAATCAACTTATCAAGTATTACAGTGTCCGCAATACAATTATCGTTCAGCTGGTTTGAATGCCTGATTACAGAAAGGTTTCCACATGGCAAGAGATGCTTGAAGACATTTCGGAATAAAAATGGAAACGACTATACAAGTTCTTGACACAGCTTAAACCCTATTGCAATGCAAAAAGAATGCTCCAGGGCAGTTCTGAAATGACGAAGCACTACAGAAGAGATAAAGAAGCAACTACCACTCACACAACTACAAAACTGTGCTGCGCTGAAAGGAATATATCGGACCATTAAGTATGTCTAGAAGTCTTTGCACCAATAATTATACGTAGTCAATCATGAATTTATGAATAAATTGGACCGCTACGTATGTGTAGAAGTCCTTGCACCAATAATTGTAGAGAGTCAACTACTTAAAGTGTGAATTCTACACAATCAGTACAAATCTTTAAAATCATTTACTAATATCCAGAAATACTTTAGAATTCCTGCCAAAATAGTTCTTAGTTATCGAATATAAAACAACTGACTACTACAATTCCCCTGGGATGTAAAATTGTCTAAACAAAAAATCAAGATTTGTACGTCCGGAATTTCCCTAATATAATTTCCCTGAGATGTATAATTATCTAATGAAAAAAATTGAGATTTCTAAACAATCCTTTATTCACCACTAGTAGAAACTGTAGTTTAGCTGTTGGGTCTATTTTTCAACGGTGTGATCTACGAATAGGAGCAATTTTGTATTATGCACTGCATATTTTTAAGCTGGACACTCGTAGATCAAACCATTGAAAAATTAATCCAACGACCAAAACTGCATCACAGTAGAATAAACAACCATATACCAAAGGTTATCTACTGCTGCATTACAAAGCAGCAGATGAACAACATAGAGTTTCTCCATTATGACGTTGCTTTACAACATAATTGGTTAACTAAACCAATGAATTTATATCCGGAGACAAAAAAACAGCTAAAGAGTATTAACTATTGAAAACCACAGAGCGACAAGGGAAAAGTTTATTACTACGCAAGTTATCATAAATTAATATACTTTCATTGGATAAAATGATGATGATGACTTAGCTCCTGGGTAAAACTACGTTAAAAGCTAGGCTATTCAAAGAGGGGAAGGGAAAAAGAAAAAAATGAAGGTGAAGTGCGCACCGATAGATCTTGACATAGCAAGAACGCCAAAAACACGATGTCCATTCCACTGTATGACCTTGCCTCCAGCTGCTTCAATTCTTGCATATTCATCTTCCCTGTCTGGCTGGAAATAGATTCTCACAATCAGTTATAACAGCATAGAAAATGAAGATAAATTTGATATCCAGCCTCAAAATGAATCAAGCATCAGAATTGTAGTCAAAGAACTTTTACTTTATGATCCACAGACAATGCCATGGCTTCTTTCCCACGACAAAGAACTGCTCTTGAATCTCCACAGTTTGCTACTATGATATGAGATGAGCAAACAAGCGCAACAACAGCAGTGGAACCGACAGTTTCTGGGGCAACGGGATCAGCGCTCGCCTTTCCTCCCACTTCACTGTCAACCTTATGAAAACAATTCGTGAATGCCTTTCTCCACTGCTCTTGGCAATCGTCCTTAATACTACCATTAACCAGTCCTCCTTTAACACACTCTATCTCCTCAGCCAAAGCCAAGTGGACACGATCACGACAATAGTTTGCAACCTGAATGTGGGAGAGAAAGCGCCGATCCACAATAGAAATTTGGTATTGGAAATACATTATTAGGATAATCGATAGTATAAAAAGCACCAAGAATAGAAGGAAGGAAGGAAGAGATGGTACCTGACAGCCTCCATGACCATCATACACTCCGAAGAAATGAAGAGTCTGCTGAGTCAAATAGTTGTTCATTCCGTCGATTACCCGGTCACCAATCAGCATTTGGATAGGAATTTTCAGGAATTGAGGTACAGTCGCCAACGCATCTTCCATCTCAGGTCTTCTACCACAAATGGATGTAAATCCCCAAAGGGGCACATAATCGACCTCAAAGACACTGCGTGTGATAACTGTTCCTTTCTCCACAGGTAACTGAAGAACAACTTCAGACAGCTTTGAGTGAGACCCATCTCTGATATCACCTTCAAGGCTGACTGCAACGGAAAGAGGCTCACTTACGACATCCATATCGACATTTGACTCTGCCAACTTTGAGATCTTAGCAACAACATCAACACTGCAAATGTTCTTCCCAACGTCCAAGGAACTCGGTGTCCCGACATCGAAAGTAGCCTCAAAACCGAAAAAATCCTCCCCACATAGGCTACTACTCTCACTAGCCACTGAGCTATCAAGAATCTGATCGCCCTCCACAAACAAACAATCATCTTCCTCGCTTTCATGGGCTATTGAATCATCACCAGCAACCCAATTACTTTTATTCTGAGATATCATATCTGACAAAGGAGATTGCCCAGCCCTGTCCTCTTTCTGTGCCGAACCCAAGATAGCACTTACTTCATTATCTAGACCACTACAATCACAATCCTCCTCACCACCCTCTAGCTTCTCGGAGGAGACCTTAGGAGCAGAATCGGATAACAAGCTGGCCGTGTCAGTCATCAGCTTAAGTCTTGTGATATCCAAGTGGTTATTCGCTATGCTTGGGTTTTCACAGACTGAATTGCCTACTCCAAATGGCACTGCGACCGCCGGAGACATCTCCTCCATCAAAATCCTTATCTTGGTAGTACAAAAAGTTACCCCACAACCACTCCAAACCCACACAACCTGTCATTTTTCAACAAAACTGTGACCTGCTTCTCCTCTCTTTAAGAATGATCCCGGAATGTGAGTGGTGGGTTTGAAACACGCCATTTTCCATGCCTAACAAGCTCAATTAAAGACTTAATAAAAAGATAGAGCAAAGTTCAGGCGTTTCGAATGTATGGATGAGCTAAAAGGTGGTGAAAAGGAAATGGGTCAGTCAGATCTGGTCAACAACAACGGATCAAAACTTCCATTTTTGTGAAACTTCTCTTAACCAAAAATGGATAAAAACGGACACACACGCACACGTTTTTAGGCCTTGTCAACTTCCTCTTCTCTAGACTCTTCTCTTTCTACCTCCATCAGCTACAACAACAGGAAGCAACCAGAAAACAACTTTTAATACGGAGCAATCAATAAATAAATAAAGAAAATAGAAAAACTATAAGCCAATTAAAACTTGAAACCAACAACACCTTATCTCTAAACACAAGAAAGAAAGAAAGAAAGACGAAAAGGGGTCATGAGAAAGAAGACATAGTCCCAAGAATCACAGGAAAAACCCTATTTAAAAAAAAAAAAAAAAAAAAGAAAAAAAAGATTAGTACCCTTTTCTTTTCTCTCATATCCCCTTGGGTTCCCTGGATCTGAGGCAACCCATCTGAGCCTCTTGTGATTGAACTCTATCTCTCTCTCCGCTCTCCTCTCTCTCATAATTTATCACAATCATTATTAATCAGGAAAAGAAAGAAGAAAACCCAAAAAAAAAAAAAAAAAAAAAAAAGAAGAAGAAGAAGAAGAGAAGCTACCTAATTTGTCAACGGTTGAGTCTTTCACTTCCCAACTCCCACCTTTCTCTCATTAGTTAATTCCTCGTTTCAAGGAAATCCATGGAAAGAAAAACACCGAAGAATCAGAAATGAGAAAAAGCTTACCCAATTAACTATAATGACTCAAAGACGACGACTTTTTTCTCTGTGTGTGTGTGTGTGTGTGTGTTTTTTTTTAGTAAATGATTCTTTTTTTATTTATAAATCTGGGATTTGAGATTTGGAATCGCAAGAAAGAGAGTGGATGAGAAAGATTAAAGAAATTTAAAAAACATGAAAAGTAAAAATAAAAACAGAAATAGAAATAGAAACGATGGAAAAGACAAGAGAGAGAAAGAGACAGTGAGTGTGTAGAGAGAGAAAGAGTGGACACGTGTCACATCTAGAAGAGCATAATAAAGCATCTCCACCCATCGCATGCTCCTTCCTTTTTCATTTTCTAATCTACTTTTCTAATTTAAATCTAATCCAAAGTTTTTTTTTTTTTTTTTAAAGAATTTCTGTGTATAATTATCTGATCCAAAGGTTTTTTTTTTTTTTTTTTTTAAGAATTTCTGTAAATAATTCTCTAATCAAAAGTTTTGCCAATGCTTCTTGAGGGGCTTTTCAGATTTTGTTAGATATTTACATGCAATTAAGAGTAAGTTCAAAAGAACAGGAATCCAAAATCTAACTGTACTCCGATGCTTTATTTAAAAATAAAACGTAATATAATCTAAAAGTGCTTTGTTAATGTAATATGTTATTAACGAATATCCAAGTTTAATTTACCAGCTTACTAAAGCCCCTTGGTAAAATACTTCAATATTAATAACAAAAAGATAATAATTAAAAAATATTTTGCAAAGGACAGATTTAGATCTCAGATTTTTTTTTTTTTTTGGTTGAAAGATCTAGAGGTGGTTTTTTTTTTTTTTTGGGTGAATAAAGATCCAAGGTAGTTGGATTTCAGATTAGTTTACTTAGGTTTAATTTGGAAAACAAGTTTAACCTCAAAATTTTCATATCAGTTTTCGTCTTTTTCTGAAAAAGTTTTTTATCTTTTCTGAAAAAAATTTTGTCTTTTTTAAAAAGTCAATAAAAATTACTATTGAAATTTAAAATTTCCAGCTCAAACTCATTCACCAACGACCCTCACTTTTTATAATCTTAGGGTCCATTTGGTAAATGAGTTTGAGTTGGAAATTTTAAGTTTCAATAGTACATTTGTGTTGACTTTTCAGAAAAGACAAAAACTTTTTAAAAAAAAAACAAAAAACTGAGATGAAATTTTTAAGTTTGAAATGGGAACGACAAAGCATTAATCAATGGTTGTGGATTAACTGCCAAAATGGATTGCATTTTGGAAATGATGTGGATCGACTTCTTTACTGTGTGTTTCAAGTTATTTTGTTCTTCAGAATAAAATAAGGGAGATTTCCAAGCTATGGTTGGGGAAAAAATTTTTATTACTTTGAACTGAGATTTAATTTCTTTATAAAACAACAACAACAACAACGGAGATTTATTAAAAAGAGGATAGGGTAAAAAAGAAAAAGCACGAGAAAGTTTACAAGAGCACAAGATTCGATTGAAACTCCAATCTTCTTTTTGTATATGTGGTCAGAATCCTAATCTTGAAATTTAACTATTTGTACGTCTAATTACTATAACTCGAAAGGATTTTGTTTTTTACTATATTAAATAATTCTCCTAAGATAAGATACATTTCAACTTATTCAAATCCAAAATAATAATACGCGAAATATAATCTCTTTGATATATTATTTTTTTATATTTTATGAATTAGTTGTCACATTTTTTCAGTTGAGAGGAAAAATAGTAAAAACCCTTTGATCTTTTTTTTTTTTTTTTTTTTTGAAGCAAATTGAAATTTTCTCTTCTTATAACATCATAACTTCTTTACTTAAAGTTAAAACCCCAAAAAGTCACAAAAAAGAGAAACATTATTTCTCATCATTGTGGATCATTATTGCAGTGACCAACATTTTTTGTTTCCATCTTGAAGTGAAGAACTTTAAGGCTGATCACTGATGCACTCTTTTATTTAATTTTTTATGGAGGCTGACTTGGGGATTCTACAATGGGGTAAGAATTTTTACCCCATTAATGAGTCAAATTCATCGGATGAAAACGAGTAGATTAGTAAGGTAAACCAAATTAGAATGTTAATTTTAACATGTGATTATATTTATTAAAAAAAAAAAAAAAGCCCCAGTAGCAAACTTCCCAACTCCCACCCCCCCCCCCCCCCCGACGACAACCCGGTGCTCCCCACGGCGACTACACGACCTAGCCCCCCGATGCTGATGAACTACCACCTCTCGACCTCCCCCCCCCCCCCCCCAGTGGCCACTGGACCAGCAAAACCCACTCCCCCCGCTCCCAACCTATAGGGAAACTCCTCCGTCCAAACCGGGACCCCCCCCCCAACGGTGCCCAAAACCCGGCGACGACCCCCCGCCAGTTAGATTTGCGCTACCCTAGCCTCCCCCTTGACGTTGAGCCCATGAACCCCTACCCCCAGACCCCTGAATGACGCCCCCTCCCACCCCCCCCCCCCCCCACCCTACGGTACTGTGCCCAAACCCCGATGATGTTGCCAACATTGCGAGCTCGCCTATGTTTTAGATCCGCCCTTCGTCATCCTTCCTAGTAGAGCCCACTCCGCTACGCAAGCCATTAAGCCCTCTCCACCGTGCAGCCATCGATCGCCCCCCGTCGTGAGTTTCAGGCTTTTTTTTCTTTTTCGATTGTTTTCCTCTTTTTCATATATAATCTAGTGTTTTGATGCACATTATAGTTTTGGTGCACATTTTTAATCAATACCATTAAAAATTGATCCAATGGATCAAGAGTTTTTAAACTATCAATGAGGTAAAAAAAACTTACCCCATTATAGAATCCCCATATTAAATTTACGTTTGCAAAAATAAAAGGGTTTTTTTTTTTTAATTTTTATTTTTAGGCTACGGTAGTCGTAGTAACAGGTGTTTTGAAAACAATGAAAAACTTTTTTGGTGAATAAAAATAATGAAAACTTGTTACTACAAAGGTGGTAGTCCGATAAAGCCTACTCCGTGGACATTTATAAATATAGATTTCATCGGGTATCGTGATAAAAGTGCTTGAAAATGATGGAATTTGAGTTAGTTTGGTTTGCTAACAGAATTACAAAGTGGTCAAAAGTTTTGTTATTAGTTTATTAAAAATTAAGTAATAACAATATTATTAATAATAAAGAGGTTGGCAATTGAGAGATTTTAAACTTAAAAACAAAAAACGTTGGGAGATTTATTTCGGGTTTGGACAACTTAAGATCGAAAGGTAGTTACAGATATAATCTAGCGGTAATATCATGCATGACTTTATCTAAAAATACAGAGTTTGAATCCCTCAATCCCAAGTTATTTACTGTTCATTCATTGAATCTTCGTTTATACTCAATATGTTCATCGTTCCATCCACTAGAATCAGTAATCAATACACAACATTGTTTGTTCAAGTCGAAACAATTACATTATAAACTGGATTTAGATGGACTCATTAATGAAATTGTCTTAGCCCGAATGTCTATAATCGAGTGAAGTCGTTAAAAATGAAGGATGCAATTGGATTAGTGTTGATATGCCATTTGTTTCTAAAAGCTTCTTGTTGTCATTTAAGCCATAAAAGATACATATTTTATTGTTTATTAGCTTCCTGTTAATTAGAGACATCTTTAATGTAGTGTTAAATTTATGTGTCAAAGTCAACTTTTTAGCTTTTTTTTTTTTTTTTTTTTTTGGCTAAAAATAGGATCAGGTGGTGGCTCCATCATTTCCCGTTTTTTAAGTTCATATAACCAGGAACACTCTCCTAAGTTGGTAGGGGATATTACTAGAAAACCACTCTCAAAAAGCAGTATTAGTTTAGAGTAATTAGCACAGATGGTCCTTAAATTCTTTAAATATGATGATTTGGTCCCTATTTTCTTGTTTTTGGTTGAGATGACCCTAAACTCTTAAAGCACTGACCACTATAGTCATTTTCATCCAATTCAATTGATTTCTAATAGAATAAGAGAGTATTTTAATAATTTATTAATAATTAATTAAATTTTTTTTTAAATCTATCTCTCTCTTTCTCTCTCCCTCCCCGCTCCTTCCCTCTTTCCTTTCTAGCTCACCCTCCCCCTCTCCCTCTCTCTTTCTCCTCAAATCAAAAGCCCAAATCCGGGGGGGGGGGGGGTGGGGTTTGGGGTGGGTGGGTTTGTGGGGTGGGGTGGGCTTAAGATTGGCAACAAACAGGGGCAGGGCAAGCTTGGCAGGGGGTGCATTCGAGCTAGCAAGTGGGTCCAGATCTGGGTTGTTGTGGGGGTGGTGGGTGAAACACAGAGAAAGAGACGCCTGCAGCCCAGATGGGGGCTGTTGGGGAGGAGGGTGGGAGAGAAAGAGAGATATATTAAAGGGTATTTTAGTCATTTTGCTATAAAAATAATCATTTGAGTAAGATTTTGAAATTTAATAGCATTGGACGGAAAGGACTGAAATGACCAAGAAACTAAGAGTTTAAGACCATATTGGCCAAAAAAAAAAAAAGAATCAAACCGTTACCCTTAAAAGAGTTCATAAACTCTTTAGATTAATAACTCATTATTTTTTTATTCTTTCTCATCTAATTAAGTCCAATATTATTATTTAAAGTTCAACTTTTGAATTAGGATGCTTTTAAATAGGAGTGTACATCATTCTTTCTTATCTAATTATTTCCAATATCATTTAAAGTTCAACTTTTGAATTAGGATTCTTTTAAACAGGACTACAGGAGTGTACATCATCATATAAAAAAGTTAAAAACGTCACGATTCACTCGGTTCTGCTTTTCTGAGCTCGTCATGGTGTGTCGGCCCAATATTTTTACCAGTCCAACAAAGCCGGCATAGCCCCAGTGGCCTACTTTAAAAGGTTGCGGTTTGCCCTTTATTTACTTGGGCAAAGAAACATTCTCCATTTTTTGTTTAATGTTGGGCTACTAAAAGGAGCTCCCACACATGTTAATCATTATGTTGAGTATTAGACCAGGCTAATATGAGTTACGGTTTTATAATCATTGTTATTGACAGAGCAAATTTGGGGAGGGCTATTATTTTGATAAATGAGATGGGATCTACAAAGTCACCATGTGCCACCATTTTGTGGTGTGTGGTTGAATGTTACATATCAAAAAGTCCCACATAAAATAATTATAACATGAACAATAAGCTAAGCTCTTGGTCCTTTCCTTTTGTAAGTCAGTTTTTAAGAGTAAGCCCTACCCATTAGTTTGTTACATGTGTCCAACCCTTTGGTGGGATTGAGGCCATTTACCCAAAAAAAAAAAAAATAATAATAATAATAATAAATAAAATGTCCATTCATAGATGTACCCATAAGAAAAGAACAAAGAAGTTGTCAAAATTCTTTATTTTCACCCATACCCTCCAATTAAAAGGTTTAATTGGACAAATTTTAAATAGATGGGCCCATAAGAAAAAGACAAAGAAGTTGTCAAAATGACTGCAGTTAGTGGGGAGAACTAAGGGGGTGTTTGGGGGTAAGTTTAACTCAAATTAAACTGAATTTTTTTTTTGTCTTTTTCTGAAAAAATTGTCTTTTCTGAAAAAATTTTTTATCTTTTCTGAAAAGTCAACAAAAATTACTATTGAAACTTAAAAATCTTAAACTAAACTCGTTCACCAAACACACCCTAAACTTTAGAGAGAAGAGGGCTGCCCACTGTGCCTAAATAGATGGAACGGGTGAGACTCGGGAAGGGGCTCATTAAGGGTGGGTTTAGGAAACATAGAAATAGAAGGCTATAATCTATACAAGTAAAAAAAAAAAATGAAAAAAAAAATACGAGATTTTTAAGCTTTCAATGGGACAAATTCATCCGAAGACATATTGTGCTCGACGGGAGCACCAATACATTTGGCTTTATATATTTGGATTGTTTTGATGAACGTTATCTAATGATAGCACCACAAAGTACTTAAGAGACTTGTCAGTACTGTCATGATAGATCACTTCATCAGCGTTAGCATACCTTGATAAATGAGATGAAATAATAACACAAAATCAATAAGAACTTTTTAATCATTAGATTAATTTCTTAACGTCTGACAAAGAAAGAAGGGAGAAAGAAGCCATGTAAGCAAGCATGCAAAATTAATAGCTGAAACTAAGACAATAAAAATTCAACATAAGGAAACAAAGAAAGAAAAACGATCCAATTAGGGATGCAATTCAACACAGGCCAGTACAAGTAAACACCTCAATAACCAAGGCAAGTGTTGTGAATAGAGGGAATAAGTTTCCACAACTATTTCTGGACGGCAGTAATGAGCATTTTTGCCCACATGAGGACGGGGGAGATTTTCTGTAAATGGCCATTGAGTTGTTTCTTACTAGTTTCTCCTCAATAATATTTTGACCAGATACTGCCACAAGCGAAGGCAAGTATGCTACTGCCAACCTGGGCAGCCAAGAAAAGCTCCACAGTTCACTGTCCTACCTTCTAAAATCTAATCCAATGAAAACTTTTGAACTATGAGTCTCATTAGCACTCGGCTTTTCTGAAGCTCTTCAAAGACTACTGTACACTTATACAAGGTTGTTCTGCAAATAGCATTGGCATCCAGTCCACATGAAATGCAGATAATATATTAAAGCACTTCACCTATGTTAAGCAGGCGCGTGCAACATCTGCATCTTGGGCTTGCCATATTTGTTATCTCATGGTCTAACTATGGTAACATGGGATCACCTGATGATGCAACCATTTGAACTTCTATTTCCTCGGGTGACTGGTTGGTAACGTGACCTGCCCTAGCATCGCCTGCAAATATCAGCCAGCGACACATCAAACTACTAAGATTTCCAAAATAGACTATAGCACAATATCAAAACAGCTACACAAGAAACAGAGATTTTATTTCCAAGTTAAGATCAAAACAGGTGGTTACTCGCTTTTTAGATTAGAAGGAGGCGGCAAGGGGTAGTATCCTTGTTTTGATTGGATATTGTCCTCTCATTCATATGAAATTTTTGCTGAAAAGGTAAACTTGAAATTAACTCTGATATCTAGTTTGTCAGAGGAAAAATCTATATTGACGAAACTCAAATCCAATATTTTGCTCTAAATTGGATTACTAAGGAGCCAACTTTTAACCACCCCCATAAAAACTGTGGTCCACGCTCATAGGCAATTGCATAAACAAGGCAGAAGTCCAAGTTCATTACTAGAGAATCACATTGTAGTTCCTGCATGTTCTTTTAGCCCGTCATTCTGAAACACTGATGTAGAAGAACAGTAGTAGCAACCAAAAAGTTAAAATTGCATACCAAGAGATTGGCGAAGCCCTTTTACGGCATCAAAATTCTTGTACGTATAGCCAACGAAGCTGAGATCTTTAGGAGTTAAGAGCAACTGCATGAAATTATAAGATGTAGTAATTCTCATGCTAAGATCTCAATAACAACAGACAAGAGGCCAAAAATGAGGCTTTGTCAATGCCAAAAAGCAAATAATTTCCTCAAAAATGATCTACATCCAGAAATATCTAATCACTGTAAGATGTAACAAAAAGTCACAAACCTTCCGAGATGGTCCTGAGCCAGTTCTTGCTGGTACTGGAGGATCCAACTGATAAAATTCAAAACATTCAGTTCATTAGTAAGATTAATAAATAAATTAATAAATAAAATGAAGGACGCATCTAGATATCCTAGGTCCAATGTGCTTCCTGAACTGGATCTGCAAGTGGCAGCAGAAACCATAATAAAAGCATGACTGCATAATACCAGCAATAATGCTCGATAACAAGTAACTGGTTATCCACAACAATGCTAACAACAACAATATCAATAAATTAAAAAGAAAATAGGAAAGCAAGACTGTGTAATACTTCATCAAATTTCATGAAGTTCTGGGTATCAAGCTCTCCATTCACTTCTGGCTTGAACGCTGCCTCCGTTTCGTAGAGTTTATCCCACACGACGCCATTGAACCAAGGGTGAGACTGATACAACAAAATTGTTCATATACAAGACAATGAACAGATTGATGAAAGAATTTTTCGTAACCTTTCAATTAAACATGAAACTTCACCTTAATTTGGAGCGCACCTCCAGTACCCAGCCTATGTTCAACATCACAGAGCAACCTACAAATCAGATCCTTAGCCTCAGGCGTCAACCTTGCATCTTCTGGGAAATGAAGGTAGTTTCTCCAATGAACAATCTGACAGAAATTGGCAAATAGAATTAAACAAACAATGCATAGCTATGCACTTAAATAAACCTAACAAGCAGGAGTTTGGGAGGAAAACAATGTCAGGAAGCATGATGTTAAGCGTGATTAGCCAGGAGCTAGGCTTTCAAGGTACCGAAAGACATGCTTAGAATGCAAGACACCTAGGTAAACGGACTCCCGTGTGGGAATATGTAAAGAAACACCCAGAAGTGTGCATTTCAGATTCTCATAAGAGAATATAGAAGAATTACCGTGCAATGCATAATATGTCTCAAGCATCTTAAAACTATCCCCATATAATCCCAAAAAAAGTGGGGGGAGAAAACAAGTCTATACAGTAAGGGCTTTCAACATTGTTAATATTCTTAATGCGAATGGCATTTATTTCAGTCACAGTTTAAGCTAATACTACTGCATTAACAATTCTGTTTTGGAAACCACAATTTGGCATTTTCCTATTAAATTTCATAGATGTGTTGCTTCATACAGGATGTGGCTCAACCTAGCACAAGTGGGAAAAGCGGCAATTTCATACCAACTGGAATCATTTTCTTGAAAGCATATAAGCATGTTACCTTTTTGCAAGTAGTTATTGGGTCGTCTGAATAGAATGGAGGGTAACCAACAAGCATCTCATACATTATTGCTCCTAGTGACCACCTAATCAAATCCCAACAACATTAAATAAATACTTAAAAACGAAGAAATAAAACATAAGACAAGAAGATAACAATTCAAGGTATTGAGCCCGGGGGGGGGGGGGGGGGGGGGGGGGGGGGGACTTCCAAAGAATCATTTCCTTTTATTTTTGCTTTGTTCACTTTTTGGTGGAAGAAGAATGGAGGGCATTAAAAGTCTAGAGAAAAAATTCAATAGTAACAGCTTATTCATAATATGCTAATCGCTGCAGTATAAGAAATGCGTAAACTCAACTCTGAAATTGTAGCAAGGGAAAATGTTCTTCCAAGAAGATATAAACCAAGGAGAAGAGTGTACACATGATTATAAATTAAATGGAGAGAATAATAGAAAACATGAGTTAGAAACTAACCAGTCACACTCCATCCCATATCCTTTCTTCAATAGTACTTCAGGCGCAATATAGTCTGGAGTTCCCACAGTTGAAAATGCCTTTGAAGAAAAAGGTAATAAAGTGAAAAGAAAGGAGGAAAAAAGTACAGATGTCTAAAACTATGGTAATGCATGAATCAGGTACGATACTAAAAAATTCATATGATCGTGCGTATGCAAGTTTGTTACACATGTAAACATTCCTCTTGTGCTTGGGTTCATAGTAGTGCACCGTTCTTCACTTTTAAAGATAAGGTATCCTAACCCAGCAAGCTTTTCAAGATAAAATGCCAACAATTATAGTTAAAGAAATGCAGCCCCGTGAAGTGGAAATTGAAAGAGAAAATAGATATAAGAACCTTCTAAACTAGATATAAAACACCGGATCAAACAACCTTTTTAACTATTGAAAGTGGGTTTAATTGTAAAACCTCAACTATAAATGCAGCTTAATATTAATATGCATGTATATTAGAAAGAGAAAGCTAAATCAATAGAAATCTGGGTACTTTCTTAAGCCATTAGATATTCAGAGTGTTAATTTGTTTACTGCGATAAAAAGAGTTAGTTACGTTGTCATCATACCAACTTCCTCCTGTTCATTTGCCAATGCTGAAGCTGTTCGCGAGGGCTCCTCCAGCTTTTCCTATTATCCGCCTCGGTTAAACATCCATCGATATCCATTGGTTCTGTCAAATTTTCATCATCGAGAGTTCTATTTTCATGTAGTGCAGGTAAAGTCGTACAATCAATAGGCTTACAGAGGCCAAAATCTGAGAGTTTCATGTGACCATTTTTATCCAGAAGAAGGTTGTCAGGTTTGATGTCTCTGAAAAGAAAAATTTTAAAACAGTGAGAAAAATGAAACACCAAGTGTGTAACACACATCAACCAAAATAATCAGACAATCTATCATCTAAAAACAATATTTGATGACCAAGTAGAAATATACCAACCTGTGAATATAGTTGTGTTTGTGAATAGACTCTATAGCCAGCACACTCTGTGCAATGTAAAATCTAGCAACATTTTCAGATAAGGTGTCTTCCCTCATAAGCAAAGTCATCATGTCACCACCAGGCAGATATTCCATAATCAGATACAAGTACTCAGCATCCTGGAATGAGTAATAAAGTTTCACTATGCAGTGGCTACCAACTTCAGCCAACAAGTTTCTCTCAGCTTTAACATGTTCCACCTACGGAGCAAAAGACATCTGATTATAACCAAGCAAGCGCTTTTCTGAATATTTACACACAGAAATAGATCAAAGACCCAGACATGGTTTCAAGATTGATTAACATGATTTCCTACAAAATAGAGGAAAATAAGAATTCTACATAGCAACAACATGGTGCACCTTTACAAGGTCAAAGTATAACAGAAATAAATTAGTTCCAAGTTGCTACTCAGTTTAACCCCAACTCATCACAAAATAGACAATTTAACAAAACTAGTCTTCTATATATCTTTAGACCAGTATGATTCATAAGTTAAACCATATGAAAAGCAGAGCGAGATTGCTGGATCCACTAATGCTACTGAAAAATAACATGTAAATTACTCATAAAGTCATTCAGATCTATCGTATCTACAAGATGCATCTTATGTACTGTTTTCGATCGGGGATATGATTCAGTGCAACCCCATGACACATTTTAAAAAAAATGTGAAGTTGGTCGGAAGGGAAAATCCCCTGATAACCTATAGGAATCAAATACCACACGATATTCATAGTTCCAGTGGATGATGTGATTATTCTATCATGGAAATGTTCATTCATAACTGGATGGGGAAAACGTTGGAGCAAGCTGCAGTTAAAGGTTCTGTAAAAATGATAACATGTCATTCCTCACCTGTCCTCTCATAAGCATTTCAGACTTCTTCAACTTTTTCATCGCGTAAATGTTGCCAGATTTTTTCTCCCGACATAACCGAACCTGAAGTTTGTGAGTTCATAAGATATACAAGAACAACAACATCCAGTCCATATATTTAACGAAAAAGGAACCAGCATGTTTTCCAAAACAAAAGTTAAAAATGCAATAAATATGAGGATCCAACCATCAAATTACGAATTCAGGAACCTCAATGCTCCATACCAACCTCGCCAAAGGCGCCCCTCCCAATAATGGTTAAAAGTTCAAAATCGTCCACACATATCTTGTGCCTTTTGAGCCGCATAAACTCTGTCTCCTTTCTCTCTAAATCTTTGATCAAGTTTATCTGTACCTCCTGAGGTACATCTGAGGAAGCCAATCTCCGCTCTAAAAGCCATCGTCTGTGATAAAATATATATACATATACCAATAATAATGATAATGATTCATCAGAAACTCAAACTACATGTTTGAACCCAAAAATTCATAGCTGTCATTCTGACTCAAAATGCAGATTTCATACGCAGAGAACAAATTTGACAGTTGTCATCCCGACTCAACGTACAAAGTTGAGAATTAAGGCACTCGAGACACTGGAAATCCAAACAAAATAGGTATTACACGTACAAGAATTAGCAATAACACAAGCAAAATCTAGCTGGAATTGCTGGATCAGATTTAATACAAAAATCAATTTAGTATCTGGCACAAGTATGGAGATTATATCTCACCAATCTAAAGAGTTCAATATACATTAACTCTGAACAAATAATATATGAATCAAGTTTAATAACTAAGGCACTTCAAACGAGTCTAATACAGGATTTACTTAACTTGAATCTCATTGTCTATGGACGTGCATGTGTTCCCAATGTGCCAACCATTTCAATCTATTTATTTTCAGACCAAAAATCATAAAATACGATGATTTATATGACCTTACTACATAGTTCAGTTAAGATCAGTAATAAAAATGAAGCCTCTCTTTCCACATTTTGTTTTCTCAGCTCTTTCTCAGTTGCCCAACAGAGTAAACACAAAACAACGAACAAGAAGATCTAGCCACAAGGTGATGCAAGGATTTTGTTAAGGAATGGCCCGAGCTACAAAAAGTATTCCGAGATTCGTAGTCCGAAGAACTTTGCTTCCTATTTCTCAGCAACCAAACAGGTAAAAACAAAAAAACAAAAAAAACAAAGAATCGAACCCTGACGTACCTCTCTTTTCGTTCCTGAATGTTCTTCATTTGAGCTCTGTAGTGGTTCTCTATGAACTGCTTCGCTGCGGCGACCTTCTCCATCGTCAAGCTCGAACCCTGCACCTCCTCTCCTCCGTTCTCTTCCTCCGGCAGATCCTCCATTTTCTCCCTCCCTCTCTCTCCCCTCCCCTCTTCTCTTTCTCTCTCTAGGACAGCACCAGCTTTCTCTCTCTAGAATTGCGAAGCTGTGAAGCTCTTATTTATTGCAAGTTGCAAAAACAACGAGGAGAGAGAGGACACAGAGGAGACGATCGAAAGGGAACCTCAAAACCCACCTTCCCGGCCTCTGGCCTACCCAATTGTTTTTGCACTCCTTAATCCCCTGCTTCTTGGTACACGCTTCTTCCCTAATCTAACCCCCATTCGAATTCCACGTCATCAAAGAGTTCCATTAATCTCGACTCTGTCTGCGTGCCGGCTTGTGATTGGAGAGTTAGTTAGAGATCCCTAGTTTTGGTATCAGGCGATGAGAGCTGCTTCGATTTTTGTATCATTTAGTTTCAGGATTGCCAAGGGCTTCTTGTTCACGAGCCAGAGGAGAGCGTGGGTAGCACGAGAGAGTTTCAGAGGGGAATAAGTGTCGCGGTCAAGGATTAATGACGCCTCCAAACAGAGTTTAGTGCATGAAAGGAACGAGGGTGGAGCCAAATTGTGAATTGTGATTGGCGCGTGGGGTGCACGCTTCTCGGAGAGGATGTGGGGCTGATAAATTCTCCGGTCAGTGATTGGCTGTCTTTGCTTTCACACCCTCGTGTCATGCTCTGTTAATCCCTTAAAAAGTGATTACCGTAGGGTTTCTATCCCCTGAGAAGGGGTGTACCGCATTTAAAGGCAGACTCGTGAATTTTTTTTTATTGGTGTATAAATTTTTTTTTTAAGGTAAAATAAATTTTAGTGAAGATTATGTGATAATTTTTTATTTTAATAGGTTAATATAATGATTTTTAATTTTAATAGGTATGAAATAGTAAAAATAAAAACTTTTCTTTATTGAAATAATATTATTAGAAATTTTGTAATAATTTTTTATTTTTAATAAAAATAAAATAAAAATTATATGTGAATATTTTATTTTTAATAAGGTAAATTATAAAAATTAAAAAATTTTAAGATAAAATAAAAAAAAAAACAAAAAATTTAAGTGGGGCCACTGGCACCCCTTCGTCCGCCTCTGACCATATTCGTAGTCAATAAAGCAGGTCTTTTGGTGCAGCAATTTTATTTATTTTTTTAATGTACTTGGCATCTCGATTTTTTTGTTAAAAAAAAAATAGCGAGCATCTGAATATTGTAAAATTTTTTTACACTTAAATAAACAAACTTTTTTTACTAGTAAAAATAATATGTCCTCTTGCAAAAAGACCCGTTAAAATGGCCAAAATAAAATAAAACCCCGCTTTACTTTTAAATAAAAAAGGAATTTTGACATTGAATTCCAAGCTCAATCTAGCTGTGACTGTTTTGACTGATGAACCTGTAGCACGCTATGCTAAAACTCCAAGCTTCAATGCCATGTGGCGTGTGTTGTACTATAATGTTTGTCCGAAGCCGATCCCCTGCGCGTGCCCCTAGAAGACAGTTTTATTCCACTGACGTGGCGGGATGTGATTCGGCGAAGTTGGTACGTATGTCCAGACAGTGTCCTCAGATTCGCTGCTGAAGGTTTCCATCGACGTGATGGCTAAGGTGGGCCTCACGCAACCGCATCGTGGGGTGATATGTACTTGGCGGAGTATAGCAAAAGTACGTGGGATTGCGGTACACTTGATTGCTTTTCTTGCCTAATTCAATGTTTATTATTTATTTATAATTTACTAGTTTTTGTTTTTTCTAAGAGAAATACGTAGAATTATTTTAAGAACAGATAGAAACAACTGTTTTCAATTTAAAAATAAAAATTTTAAAAAGAAAGAAAGGCAGTACGACAAGAGCCCTCCAAACAGCTTTGGGATAAGAAGATACGGTGGTACTTTTTAGATCCTCTGTTCTAAAAATGACAATCCAACTTGTTAATTTGTATCTATAATTTTTTTTTTTTTAATAAAGGGCTCTACAATGGAAGGCAACTACTTTACTTTTCCTCATCAACGTGGTAAAAACTATTGACCATTAGATTGATTTTGTACGGTCAAGATCCAAAAGATGTACCAAAATTAATGTATTCCATTTATACTTGATTACATTAAAAAAGAAAAACATTTTTTTCCTTCTTCTATCGTTCAAAACAGAGAGGCCAGAGCCACCATGGTCATGGCTGCCGGAGCGAACCCGACGAGACCACGGTGGCGACGGCGACAGCGTTCGCGACGGCCCTAGGGTTAAAAGTAGACATATGCCAAGAACGCCGGCGATACGGAATGGGACAAGAGCTAGGAGATGGCACATAGGCGGGGAGAGTTTCCGACGGCGGCGACGGCGTGGGGAAGGCTGAAGGGCGATCGCCTATGGGCAACTGATTTGCTCCAGATCTGGAAATCAGCCATCCGTCAGATCTGTGCTACCCACGGTCGCGCCGCTCGCGAAGTGGTCGATGCCGGTGAGCTTGCGAAGTGGGCGGTTGGCGACTCGGGCTCGTCTTGGAATCAGTTGATAGAGAATTCGCGGGCTTGCCGGAGCCCCCCCTTTGCGCCGGATCTGTGCAGGTGAGTAATGCTCCCAACCACCGGCGAGCTCCTCTGACATTCGAATCTCACGGCTGAGAGAAGATGTCGGTCATCTATCAAGACAGCTACCTACGCCATGTCCGACGCTCCTCCCTTCCTTCGCTGAGCCGGTTGTATGAAGAAGTAGGAAGGTTTTTATTTTTATTTTATTCTTTTTTTTGTTTAATATTTGTCTTCTAATCTGATGTACCACGAGTGCATTTTAGATTTTGTGAGCACACAAGATCTACACCCATCTAAATCTGATGGCCAAAAAGTTCTACTCATCAATGTTTTTTACTTCATTGTAGAATTATCCAAAAATAAAACAGTTTTATAATATATAATTAAAAATATATAACATATTTTAAAAATTTTTAGAATGCGTAACAGTAAATAACAAATTTACTTGATAAATTAATAAATTATTTACTTAATAAATTGATTATTTATTTTAAATATTAAAATCTTACTTTTTTTTAATTTAGTTTCCTAAAAAGACTATTTATTACAATTTTTGTAATTGGTGTTGCTAGTTATTCATTTAACATTTGTTTGTTTGGTTGGAGAATTTTTCATAGGAATAGATATTTTCAATGTCGGATTACGGTCAGTGAGTGGAAATATCTGTTATCGTACCATGCATGTCTTTAATATAGACAGTCTTAATTACAATGTTGAAAATTTAATCAAAAAATTAGAAAAGCCTTCGTTATCAATGATTAAAAAAAAGGGAAATTATAGATGATATGTTTAACTCAAACAAACATGTGAATTTGACTCTCTCGGGGAACAGAAAAATCAAAGTCGTATAATTATAGAAATAAAGAAAGAGCAAGGGCATGTGAGGTCCGTACTCAACAGAGCTGCCCTTGATTATTGCTTTAAAAGTTTAATAAGACTATAGTGAACACTTTATTAATTTCAACTTAGAAAATTTCAAATCAGTAGGATAGAGTTAAGTGTGTTATTGACTTAAGTAGTATAATGATAAAAATGAAACTATAGTACCATGCTAGATGTTGGAATTTTGTTGAATTTTGGTGTGTATATTTGGAACTTTAACTTGTGAACCACCAAACAAATTAAGCTCAAGTTTCAAGTAATGACATCATTCATGAACTTAAAATGATATCATGTAAATATTTAATGAATTTTATGTATTTTATAGTTTCTTGGTAGGCTTCTAGAATTAGAATCATTAATCATTTTCTCTTGACAGCTTGTTAGCACATTTAACACTTGGATTTATCTGCAAACACAAAAAGGAAAAGTCACGTGTTTGAAAATAAAAGTTGTAAATTTTACTATAGGGATTGTCATTTTTTTTTTTTAAGAATAATTGACTAAATAATCCATGACTTATTTAGAAGATGATGATTTATCATCTGTTTTATTTATTTTTTTGTCGAGACGATCTTGAATTCTTATTTTCTTGACCATTTTAATTTTTTTCTATCTTATTTTATTAAGAAACTCACGAAATGATCATATAAAAAGTACATTTTGTGATTTTTAAAGAAAAATATCCATTAAAAGGCAAAAAACCATTATTCATATCAATTGAAAAATGAGAGAGAGAGAGCTCAACTCAAAGTCAAACCCAGCCCCTCTCTCTCCTCCCTTTCTCCCCTTTCTCTCACAAGTCCGACACCGAACCCCCTTATATCCAACGCCACACGCCGGAAGCTATCTCTCTTTCTCTCGCTCTCCCCTCCCTGAATAGATTCGATGCCAGACACCCCCCTGGCCCTGGAGGCACCCCGATGAAGACGCAGACCAGATCCCCCTATCCCCCATTGGCACGACGAACAACGAACCCAGGCCCCTCGCGCCCCCTAACAAAGATTGGTCTCTGGTGTGATGGCTCCATACCCGCCAGCTCCATCTCTCGAGGCCATTCAAGAGAGAGAGAGAGAGAGATGAAAGCAAATCAGAGAGAAAATAGAGAGAGAGAAAAAAGAAATTTAGAGTTTTTTTTATTATTTTTGTTAAATTAAATTTATTATTATATTACTGAAACACTTTCAAAAATTGATCACATGCATTGTACATAAAAATTTAATGGGATTGGATGCAAAATAACTAAAATTGTTAAGAAAATAAGAGTTTATGGTCGTTTTGGCAAAAAAAAAAAAAAAAAAAAACCAAATCGTTACATCCTAAAGAATTCAGAGACTATTTTGACCAATTACTCATTTTTTAATTATTGGAAGGAACTGCATTTTAATTATTAAATTAATTTTCAATGATTTAAAATTAGAACCGTCCACAATAATTTTTTTTTATTTATAGAAAGTCCACAATAAATATTTACAATATTTAGAATTGTTTCAAATTATAGATCAAAGAATTAAAAAATTAATCTAACAACTAAACAGTTAATTTATATCAATAGCAAAAAATAGGGATGCTACCGTTAAAAATCCCTAGTTCACAAGCTAAATGTATGTAAATAACGGATTTATTTCAGTGTTTTTATGGAATTATGTATTGCATTTCAAAAAAGAAAGAAAGCAAGCAAGAAAGAAAAATGAAAAAATAAAAAATAAAAAATCACCTTCCAGCAAAATAAAAAATAAGAAAAACCATTATACGGCATTACCCGTGTAAACTTTAAAGCAGAGGAAAACTACAAATACATATAAATTTAGTTCACTGCTTATGATCAAATGGTTTTGTAAATGATATTTAGGCTATCAGTAATTTTATACCCTCTTTTAATGTTTGCAAATCTTCTCACCCTCATGCTTTAATTCACATAAATGAAAGTAAAAAGTTTGTGTTTGTTTTGAAAAAAATAAATAAATAAAAAAAGTAAAAAATCACTCCTGGATTAAATAAAGCTCATCATAGAATAGACAGTTGATGTTAAATACTCAAAGAAGAATGTTCTTATTTTCTTTGTATGATTAATTGTTTTGTGATATATTTTTAGGGAATTATGCAAAAAAAAAAAAAAAATTTCAAGTGAACTAAAATTTTTTTTAAATAACATTTTATTTCGGCTAATAAAATGTGTTATGTTCGGCTTCTGGTGGTTGTGTCTGCTGCCATATTCCTCACACTGGGAAGAGGGTAGCCCGCCTGCTAGCCACTTCTGGTTTGCTTTCTGCAGTTTTTTTTTTATTTTTATTTTTTTGGCGGTTTGGATGTAAATTTCCAAGTTTATTGGGCAAGCTGTTAGGGCTGATTTGACCTCTTAATAAAAGCATTCATGCTTTCCCTTAAAAAAAATAAAAAATAGCATGTTTTAAAATATTTGAAGTTAATAGCATATTTACATTAACTGTAGATAACATCTATGTAAGTAAATAAGTTATTTATCTTTTATTACTCATCTAGAAAATTATTTTTTTAAACATATTATTAATCACGTTATTTACTTTAAATATTTTAAAAGAAAAATGTTTTGGGAAAAATTAATGTCATTAAATACCATAATTAATAAAGAGTGAGTTCTTTACGTGGATTTTATGCTATGAGACCTATTATCCTCTAATAAAGCATGATGTTAAACACCACTGATATTTAGTTAGCATTATTCATTTTAAAGCCTCCTTGCCTATATAATTTCAAGAGTTAAAAAAAAAAAAAAAGAAAACATCTATGATACCCATTTTTAGACGTTTTAGTAAATAGAAATTTTATTAAATTAAATGAAATAAATAATAAGATTTTGAAACAATTCAAATTAATAAAATAATTTTAAGTAAAAATTTATTTACCAAATGAATTAAATAACTAAATATAATGTTAATCACTTTAACTATTTTTATATCATTATTTACTTCAATTTAAAAAAAAAAAAAGTAATTTAACAAGGCCTATGGGCCTCAAGCCTTGGGCTCGCGCCTCAAGGCGCATTCCCCCGTTTCTTGAGAGGGACGACCGCGTCGTTTGAAAGCTGGACCAAAAATCCAAGCTGGGTTTTTAGGGGGAAAAAAATATATTAAAAAAAAATCCAAGCTGGGTTTTGTCCTTTGTACTCGTCGCCGGCCAGAGTCGGAGAGGAAGAAACAGCCAGCTTAACGGCCGTGGCGGATCCGTACACATCGTAGACTTAGTTTTTCATCGGACAGAGGTACATTCTCTGCCCTAACCCGAGTTTCGCTAAATTTAAGACTCTTATGAAATTGTTGACCTGCATTTTGAAGGCACATATATATATATATATATTTTGTTTGGGTATGGTTTTTGGAAAATCTTTGTTGTTTATTAATTAATTTATTTTAATTACTCTTTTCTTGACGAGGCTCTTGTACTGTTATAGTAAGAAAATAATGTTTTGGATTGTTGCTTGCGTTGTTTTAATTTGTCATTTTAAGATTTAAAATTTTTTTTTGTTATGGAAGATCTTTTTTTTCCGTCCTTTATTCTTTAATTTTAGTTCCTTTTTATCATTCATTCTTTTGTTCAATTATCTCTAGGGACATAATTAACATACCTATAATGAAACCCTGTCAGTGTTAATCAAATTTACGTGTAAATGCCTTTTCAATTGTGTTTTTGTTACGTTGCCAATTCCATTCCATATATCTCTGGCCTGATCATTTTAAATTATTTTTATTATTATTATTAATAATTTTGTCTTTCACATCTGTTTTATAATTTATAATGTAAAATGCATAATTGATCTATATTTTATTGGTTGTCTGGCTGGAATGAATCGGAAAAAGCTTTAGTGGCGATTTCTTAAATTGAATCAGATTCTCTATAGATCTCTGTATAAAGAATTGTTAGTTTCAGCTTTGCTGGAATTTCCAAGTTAGTTCCTGCTCTCTAGCTGAGAAATTTGTTCCCAACTCCAAGCAAGTAACTGGTGTTTAAAAAGTGCAGTAAAGTTTCGGGCATTTCTTTTGCAGCCAGAAGTCAGTAATCTACTTATAATATGAATCTGAGTCAGTTAATATATATATATATATACATATATATGTACGTATAGGAAAGCATTAGTTTGTTCTGTCTTTATCACTCTTCTTCCAAGTATTATCATAACACTGATAATATGTCCAGTGTATTATCCCTGAACCTCTTTGTTCTAAACTTTAGGTTTGTAACTGAATTTCTGACTACAAGTTTAACAAGATTGAGAGTTGCTGGCATTTAACTCAATAAACATCTACTTGCATTTGCCTAGTTTCTTCGGGACAATTGATATCGGTTTTTCAAATGTGGTACAGGCATGAGCAAAGAGGTTGCTGCTTCGAGCCCGTTTCCCTTGTAAGTCATGACTCATGGTTTTGGTGTTGGTTTCGGGAAAATTTTCCGTTAAAGATCTGATGGATTTAGTGATGCATTATTGGGAATCAGAGGGACACGTTATAGACAAGATTGGTAGGTATGAAAGATACACCGTCTTGAAGAAAATTGAACGTATTATCTAATATGTAGTAAAAGATTCAAATTAAGGTGAGAAACTTCGTAGAATTTATGCTTAAAGAATACTTTAATGTTAGGTAGTTGGCAAGTCTTCTGAATGGATATGACATCTTGTTTTGCATTATCGATAGAAATTGCTGTTATAGTTGTTAGATTAATTTTTAAACGATGTGATTTACGATTGGAGCTGTTCATATCACGAGCTATAAATTGTTAAATGTGTACAAGACTACTAAGAAATCAATCGTGTGACTAAAAAACGAAAGTAGAAGCTTCCAAATTTGAAATTAAGGCACTAGCTCTAAAAAGAAATGAAATTTAATTGAGTTTTTATGGCCCAGCAAACAATCACTATTCCAGACAACGACTGTGTTGAATTTTTTGAGCCATGAAAAGCAAGAAAGATGTTAGGAATGATCTCAATAGAAAAAAATGTCACAAATCAGTACAAAATAAAATTCTGACAGATTGACTTTAAGGTGGTTACAAAAACTGCTTGTAACTTAAGATAATGCAGTTATAGGCTTATAGTTTGAGCTAGTTTAGTCATCAATGAAGTCATTCATATAAAATAGTGTTCCATCCGTATCCTTGGAACACTGCTGAATAGGACCGATGTGGCCTACAAACGAGATCTATCTTTTATTAGTAATGGCGTTGAACATTGATGGTGTCCCGAATATTTTTTTCTCTTTATCTTTGGCATGGATTATGCCTTGGTCGACTATGGCAGGACTTTGTTGGAGTATTAAATATGTAATGATTAACGATCTTGTCCTTTTTTTCTTTGCTTTTCTTTTTTTTCGAATAAAGAAAACGGTGTGTAGTGTGAACGGGATCTGTCGATGTCTTAAAATATTGTTCTTGATTTAACCATGCAAATTTCTAATCCGAGCTAAACATCACGAAATTGCATATAAAAAAAAATAACTAGGGACAAAGAAAGTGCAAGGTTGGGCCTTTTTGAGGGTTCAAAGTGACGCTGAAACAAACAAAATTCGATTCGAGGACAAGTATAACCAACTATCCATCACAGAAAACTGGAAACTGATATATATATATATATATATATATAGACACATATCATCGGGGGGACAAACTGCTACAAAAGAATATATCAAATTCAATCTCTTGTTTTGTTAATAGAACTGAAAGAACCTAGGTCGCAGAACGTTTCTAGTGAAAGTGAAGTAGTAAATTACAGTTTATCCTATGATCAAAGACTACTACCATCGATTTTGTGGGATGGGCAAGGTTCATCTTTTACAGAACCCCTCGTTACAAATGAGTATAATCTTCTAATAACATGACTAACTATAACAAGCCAATAATCAAAAGAATCACAATATAGAGCACAAAGAAAAAAAATTACAGATTCTCTGAAAGCACTAAAGAAAAGAAGTGCCTGCAAGACCATGATGCAAAAGATTATGCGCAATCTTA